>JAKSZP010009494.1:0-111029 GCA_022478985.1 Massospora cicadina | reverse complement strand
GAAATTCTCATGAACGTGTGGGCTGCATTATTGTAAGCAAACTGCGCCAACAGAAGTTTGTCCACCAAAGTATCCTGCACAGCAGTGGCGTAACACTGAAGATACTATTCAAGGATCTAGGTGATTTGATCCAAAAACTGTCTTATTGGGGGTGATACATGGTGGAGCGGCATAGCTGAATGCTCAAGATGGCCAGAGGGGCCATCCAGAAGCGCGCTGTAAAATGCAGCCCCTTGTCACTCACAATTCCCCATGGTAACCCAAACATTAAGAAGAATTATTGCACAATGAGATGAGAAGTTTCCTCATAGGCATAGCGGACAAGCAGGGGTTCTACATAGCAAGCTTAGTAAAATAGTCTACACCAACCATAATTGTGTTATAACCATTTAAGCTAGGAAGTTAAACAACGAAATCAATGAATACCAAAGTCCATGAGTGTCAAGAAAGTGACTTTAACTCTCTCATTCCCAGAGTGGTGGTGTGGGATGCACAGACACACTGCCAGGAAACTAGCCATTAGCAAGATCAGAAGTAGGGCACTGCGGAGGGTGCCAGAGAAAAGGGACCTAGGGCGAAGGTTTACAACAAAGTTTATAATATAAAATAATAAAAAAAACAAAAGAACCTGGATGGACCAAAAAGGGAATCAATAACCAGGTGGATTGGTGCTAAGGTGCTTGGGTGCCTCGATCTGAAGGGGACCAGAATGGCACAAAGGTACACCAAATGCTGTAGTTAAATTTGGATAAAATGAAGTGGCCAACGTTGTTGGAGACGTCCCAGGAAGAGGTCTGCGCACAGATTCGCTAAGTAACTATATTTAAAAATGTAAAATAAATGGTGAATTTTATTTGGGAAGTCGATCAATGAGGAAAGTCAGTCTCATAATAACATACTTAAACAATAGGGGGCGAAGCATTGATTGACAGAAGTGGTACTAAGCCTAAGTAAAACAATAGATGAACGCTATCATCAACCTGGGTTCTATAACTTAAGATTGACTGAAATCAAGTTATAGATTGTAATTGTACTCATACCAATTTGTTAATATTGAAAATGGAATAGCTCAAAAACAATGTTCACAAGCAACTGTAATGAGCTGTTAGGATAAAGAACGTAGCTGGTGCGTTTTGACGCCCCAGCTGTTACACTAGGCCAAGCATCACGCACATTCCCAGGACAACCTGGCATGTTTTGCCTGTACCCATTGTTAGTCCAGGGTATGTTTAAGGTCAGGAGGCCTGCCATATTAATCAGCGGATCCTTTTTGGCCTCCTGACATCTAGCCTTTTCCTTAAAGTTGGTTCCCTCAATCAAGTCATCAAGCCTATGTTATAAAATCAGCAATATAGTTAGTAACCGTCATAAGGGTTACAAGGGATAAGACCACTGAGCAAAGGGCAGTTGATATATAGATCTTTGGTCCCCAAAATAACTTGAGTAGACGTAATAAGAACATAAAGCAATTGCTTCAGCAACAATACTTTATCTAATGTAACATACAATGAACAGCCTCTACAGCTGACTCTTCTTCTCTTTAGTATCCACTCTCCTTTTTCTAATCAACATACACCTCCCTTCTCTTCACATACCGCTCATATCTTCATTTCTTCTGGTCAGTTTTGACACTTCAGCTTAGATACTCCCTATTCACTACTTTTTAAGGGTTTTGACTCATCATTGAAACTCTAGTAGAATTCCTCTTATTTTTTGAGGTTGATTTGCTTGGAGTCAACTAAGCTTGGATCAATTGATAATACTTACTTAGACCTAATCTTGACGGATGAACAATGATACACCAGTAGTTATTTAGTCTTATAGTCCAGTCATATAGATTTCCTGACAACCCCCCTTGTCTGGATGATAAGCCACTGCACCATTCTTCAAACATTATTCTGATGTACTCAGCAATGCAACAACACCCAGGACCGTGAGTCCCTGCATACTCCTTTGATTATGGTTTGGCGCAAATCTGACCCACCCAGGACAAATTCCACTCCACCAGTTCCCCCTTCCCCCAAGCTATGAAATAGTGGCTGAGGTGAAAACTGTGACCCTCTTGGCACAGAAGGAGCTCCTTCCCAAATTCATCGGCCATATGGCTTTCTTGCACGCCTCCTATGTTGATTTAGTGGCCCAGTTACGCTGGGGTAGGGAGCGGATCAGAGGCCCTTCATTTAATGATGTACCCAGCTCCTGGCGGATGGCTTTAGCCATCAAGTTCTTCCACCTCTTGCCAAGCCTCATCCCAAAGGATTATCAGTTCAGCGAATGTTGTGCTTTGTTTGGTGGTTAATAGCCAGCTGGTTGGGGTCCTTCTATCACACTTAACCCACTTTTGGTCCCTAGAATTGAATTTTCCTAACATAATCTGGACTATATGAAATCTGGGGTTACTGCAGGGTTTGTAGCACTTAACGCCAATGACCCAGGCCAATACCTTATTATAATGGTGCCCTCAAAAAGCATAGTCTTATACCATCCTGCAATAGAGTTAAAATTAGTGATGGAGCGGCACTGGGAGGCCCTTGAGTGGGCCCTGTGAGCAACTTATACAGCAACCGCTCCTTTCCCACATGCTTATCACAGCATGGAGGACTTCCTGATGGATTGCCTGAAGCTGATTATGACCTTTTCCCCATGAACCAGAACTCATCTTCTTATTTTCCAGCCACTCCAACTCCAGCCCTCTTTCATTGCATACTCCTTAGTATTCTAAGATCATCAGCAAATGTGGTTGTGGGACTTGCTCTTGTGGAACAAGAGCAGGTTTGCTTCAATTGTGCATCTGAGATGTTGTCACCTCACCTCTTACCCTGAGTACCCAGTCCCTCATCCTCTCCTAGATCCACTGCTGCGTCCTCCCCTCCATCTGCTGGCGCAGAGTCCCTGGAGTGGATACTGACTCCCTCGCCCTGACACAGCAGCCTCCTCCCCCACCATCAACCCAAGAAGGGTCCAGTAAATCTGAGCTACCTCTGAAGTTGCGGAAAAAGAAGAAACATGGTCCCAACGGGCAAAGCATAAGATTCACCGCACAAAACAGAGAATGTGAGGGGATCTTAAGATGTCCTAACTGAAGTTCAATTGCTTTAATTTATAATAAACTCAAGCTTCAACTAGTCATGTATTTTTGTTTATGGTTATTATTTATTATTATATATTATTATATTTTGGTTTATTTACTGTTTTTTAGAAGTATTTAAGTTGTTGTTCATATGCCCTAAGGAACTTAGCATGTACTTGGTTGATGATCCGACCACTTGCTGGATTCTTGATAGTGTAGGCATCCACCCAAAGCTTCTCTATAATCTCAAAAGGCACAATCCAGATACTAGATACTTTAAGTTTCTGCCTAAACCCATGCTTATTGTGGAATAAGGCCAGCTCTCCTTCCTTGAACTTCCCTAGACCACTACGCCATACCTAATAAGAAGCCAGTTTCTTTATATTCTTAGCCAAACTAAAGGAGTATGATTCCTGTCAAGAGAGTATCTATAACTCTCCAAATCCTAGTGTGATAGTGCTTGGTGCACAGGATCAACGCAAGGGAACTAGTGTCATCGTTATAATAGTTATAACCCAGCAGAGGGTGCTTGAGCTGAAGTGACATAAGGCAAGGGTGTTTAGAATAGTTTTTATAATAAAAATCAAGCAATCCTCAAAACTTAGATGTTCCCCAGAGAGCATGTCATAACCAAGTTTAGTATAGGGGTAGAGTGCACAGGTGACCTTGTTTGGAGGGAACCTGGTAGGGTCAGCGGTGTACCTGAGGTTGTAATAAATTTAAAGAAAAATAATGGGCTAACGTGTCATGAGACCTCCTCAAAGAGGTTTTCACACAAGTTCACCCAAGTCAACATATAGAAAAATGTATAGAGACTATATGGTTTATTAGTTAAGATGACCAATAAGAAATGTTGGTCTTGAGCAAACATAATTAAGCCAACTTGGGAAAATTATGGATCAGCAAAAGTGGTACCAAACTTTGGTGCACCTTAGGTGCACACTTCCATTTGAAAGGGTAGCATACTTTGAAACTGACCTTATTCAAGGGATCAATTGAAGTTATACATGACCCAAGATTGCAATTTCATAAATAGAATGGGGTTTGACCCCCATTCACTAATTAACCAGATTGTGCCGTTGTTGTTTACCATGTAGCTCATCCATTTTAACGCAAGAGATGAAACAAGGGGCTGGGCGTTTTGCACATCACTTGTACCTAGCGGGCATACCTGGCCTATACCCAACGTTGGTCCAAGGTGTGCTTGGGATCAGGAAGGTCCAGATATTGATCTTCTGCACCTCCTACAGTCAAGCCTTGTTTTTGAAGTTGGTGCTTTTATCAAGTCATGTGAACATGATACTTCCATTTGCAGCTTTATCATGGTATTTGTCAGAATTGTTAGATATCGTTGTGGGTCCACTTCACCAGTATCTTCTGCATAGGCATATAAGAGTGCGGTCAGGGTGGTGTGCCGTCCATAAAGCAACTAAGAAGGGCTCTTCCCCATTGCTGAGTGTTAGCTAATATTGAAGGCGGAGATGGCGTTTGAAAGGAGAATACTCCAATCAGAGGGCCTATCTGTTGCCAACTTGTGGAGTATGTTCACCAGGGTCCCATTAATCTGTTTGACCATTCCATTTGATTCAAGGTGATATGAGGTCATTAAAACCCTGCGGATGATCATCATTTCATTTAGCATGAGTGTAGTATGGGAGGTGAAATTAGTTTTATTGTTAGTAAGGATGAACTTATGGTAGCCATGTTGCTGAATTATACATTTCATTACAAACTTAGCCACAGTGAACGCCCCCAGATCCTGTATTACCTGTTCCTTGACCCACCTATCCAGTCAATTGCCACCAGTATTGGATTTTTGGCTAAGAAGAAGGCTCGCCGGTGCTTTGGGCCTTGAATCCAACAATAATTGAGAGGGGCTTTTCTTGCCACTTGTGTGAAAATATATAAAACTAATAAATATAAGAAGGGTTAATTTTAATAGCGTTTTATTAAGCACCACTTAGGGTTAAAAGAGAGTATCCCTCTAATAAATTGATAAAGGTATTTAAAACGTCAAGGTTCAACATTTTTATGGCTTGGAAAATTTCCAAATTTGGTAATATGTAATTTTACCCTATTGAGGCTCAACAAACTTATATCTTTTTAATGAAATGATGGAAGCTTTTCTTTCTCATAACAATCACTTGAGTTACTATGATTTGATTTGAACAGCAAATATGGATAATCACACACAGGAAAGATGGGCGACTTTAATAAAAAAATAATACAACATGGGTGAGCGTCATGGCAAGTGTTGCACTTAACGGTGCAACTAAGGGCAAGAAACGCCCTGGAGGGGGACCAGGAACCCAAGCTGTAAAAAAATCGCAAACTCAGACACCATCTGGGTTTATGGTATTTACTGTAAAGCACGCGCAATACATGTACATTCAATTCAACTACCTTTGTCAAAGGTGGAACACGAGATCAGACTCTTCCTTGGGGATGAGTCACCGACCCTGTGGGAGAAAACATGTGAGGCACAGCCCTCACTTTTCCCTCACGCAGTGTATGTAGCCACCAACAACATGGGCTGCAGCTGGATCGATATTGGTTTCAAAACAGCCGATGAAGCTGATGCTGCAGCAAAAATCTGCGTGGAAATTGCCCTCTCTGAGGGCAAAAAAATTGTGCGCACCGCGCGCACCAGATGAAACAAAGCGAAAACTTTATTTATCTCCTTTGACTCGCTCCCCACCAACCTTCCTTGTAAAGTAATCGAGGAGGAGCTCTGCAAAGGTCTTGTGGCCTATGGAGAAATCCAACAACTTAAATTACAGCGATTTTGCTTAATGCCCGACCTGTGCATGGGCAAAGCTATTGCTGTAATCAACCCCTTCCCAGAAGTGTAAGAGGATTTATCCAGAATTACCCATGCAGCAGAATTTTACTTCACAGATGGGGGCCAGTCAGCTGCATTCTGAGTTACACCGGAATGTGCACCACCCATTTGCAACCACTGTGGCTCACTGGGCCACAAGGAACATGCATGCCCTGTAAAAGAGGGCTTAATGGAAAATGATTTTTGTGAAGAAGCTATGGACAAAGATAATGAAAACTTCGCCAAAATGACTGATGGCCACCACCCATTCCGCTGGGGTGAAGATGGACTATACCCCATCGTGGACCCAGTTACAAGTAAACAGCGTAAAGCAGCACAAAAAGCCCACAAGAGAGCAGCGGGTGAAGCGGTGGCACATGCGGAATCCGCCATTAACCACGGACAAATTCAGGAGGATATTTCAGATATTCACCAAACCAATCAGAACAATATGCCCAGGTCAAAAATTTTCACAGTAACCAGACTGAGCCACAAAGCGTCATCAGTCATGCACATACTGAGGAACAATGCAACCGAAATTTGGGTGAAAATGTGGTGCACAATGCAACAAAGTGAACCTCAAAAATATAAAATCCAATCAACAACCCGCATCAAATCAACATGAGACCTGTGCAGGAAAAGTTGATGCAAATGCAAAAAACCGCAATTCCCTTGAATCATTGGGTCAGATCAAGGGAACCAACAATGGCAGTGAAAGAGTTGGAGTACAGATGAGGAGCATGGCCAAAATGAGCCGCGGTGGGATAGGACCAGAGGGTCCTCCCAACCACTCCTGAGGCGCCGCAGGCACCTCAGTGTCAATAGGGATGTTAAACATCGCAGGAGCCAGGGCTCATACATCCCAAGCCAAAAAGCTGGCATTCCTGCAAAAACCTCTTGTAGACATCTTGGCCATCCAAGAAACCCACTTCCTACAAGGGGAAGAATAATTCTGGTCAACCAGGGTCACACCATCACAATCAGTATGGACGTCTCACTGTGGGGTGATAGTCCAAAACAACAAAAAATTTAAAATTACAAATTCATCATCACACTTGCATGGTTGAGTCCTGGTAGCAACAATCACATGCCAAGTTGAAATAATTTTGTTAGCATGTATCTACGCACCATGCACTGCAACTGAGAGAAAATTTTTTTTGAAAAAATTTCTCCTCTCACCCTCCCACCAGATATCATCATGTTGAGCGATTTCAACTGCTGGGATAACCCCAATACAGATCAATGGCCTGATCCCAGGGGATACCCACCTGGACACATTAGATATCGCACAATGAAGGCATCTCTTGGCTTACAGGATGCTCTTCCCCCCAATTCACCAATCCTTCCCCATATGACAAGACCCAACATATGTGAGGGACTGCTCATATCAATGAGTCGTATTGACCACATCCTCATCCCACAATCCCACCACTCAAGAATCTCTAAATTTACAACAAAAAAGATCAATTTTTCTGATCACCAATTAGTTATGGTGCAGTTAGCGCCAACCCAATCCCACACACAGGTGTCGCCTTGGAGAAAGCTTCACCCAGAAAAAATAAAATTGCCCGAGATATCTGACTGGGTTAAAAAAAGGCTACAAACCCAGAATCACAGCCCCATTCACTTCGGATCCCATCAGAACATGGGAAAATTTCAAAAAAAGATTTAATCAACAAAACCTGACATATTGCATCACGCAAGTACACCGCGGACACAGCCACAATCAAGCGTACCTTGGCAGAACTAGACCACCTGGAAATAAATACTCTGAGATCTGGCTATAGCCCTAATTGGGGATGCAAATGGGCAGAAATTTCAGCCCAACTTAACAATCTCATCTTTGAACACCAACACAGAATCAAAGTATTGAACAAAGGTAAGTTCATAAAGGAAGGCAAAACCTGTTTGACATACTTTTTCTACCAATCTCACTCCTGTGGAAACCAGCCCACATGCACACAGGTCCATAAGACCAACGGCACTGTGGCAACTGACCCTGAGGAGGTCAAGGCGGAAGTACACCGCTATTACACCGAATTATATCGCGATATGCCAACAGATCCACAAAAATTAAAAAATTTATTCAAACTGCCAAGATACAAAGTACACCACCAAATTACAATATACTATCCCTTATCACATAAGAGGAGCTTTGGGAAACAATTCGCGGTGCACCACGTAGGAAATGCCCAGGGCCTGATGGGATACCATACAAATTTTACAAAAAATACTTCAACAAATCGCCCCCCTCCTATTGACGTCAATGAACCAGAGTTTGTTGGAAACACGCCTATTACCAGGAGGCCATAAATCCTACGTTTATAACCTTGTATAAAAAGGGTGACAAGTTAACCTGGCCAACTGGCGCCCAATTGCACTCTCCAATACTGACTTTAAATTCTAGCAGCTAGATTAGGCGCAATTGCATCTGATGTCCTATCACCCAACCAGTTTGGGTTTATACCAGGGCGTTCAATATGGAACAACATTCACCCTGTTGCAAACATTTGCCAATCCAAAGCAACTGGTGCTCTGGTCTTATTGGATCAGGAAAAGGCGTATGATCGTGTTAGCTAGCCATACCTAAAAGAATTTCTACATGCCTTCAAACTCCCACCAAGATTCATAAAATGGGCGATGCTCCTAACAGAATCTGCAACCATGGCTGTATGCGGCCCTGGATTCCTAACAAACAATATCAAACCACACAGAGGGCTTAAACAAGGGGATCCCCTCAGCCCACTGCTATACAATTTCAGCTTTGACTCACTCCTCCGAGTAACTGACTCACGTCTCATGGGGATAACTGCACAAGGACAACCAACAGTCAAGATACTGGCCTTTGCATATGACTGCGTAGAAGGTATAGCAAACAATGAAGATGCCTGACAGCTGGAACACACTCTAGAGGAATACTCCAAGGTGAGCAATGCATCGCTCAAAAAAAGTAAGACAGAAATCATCCTCTTAGGCAAATACACAAACAATTGGGCCACAACATCAGAACCTCACACTAACACTCGAAGAAAAAACCCAATTATTTTACCCTTTGCAACACCTCCCACCACCACTCCTGTCTGACACCTTAGAATCTGGCTAGAATCAGGGGGATATGCTAATGAGACAATGGAAAGTAACCTGTTACAATGGGTATCCAAATGTGTCGCCTCCCTCAAGGGGAGAACCCAGGACTAACAGGACGAGTTACAGTTGCTAACTCGCTCATCCTCCCAATACTGTGGTACCAGGCCCATGCAATAGCCTTCTCACCTACCTTTATAACCTCAATTTGCGCGCTTATCCAGGGCTGGCTGTGGCCTGGCTCTCACCCTCTTATACGGATGGAAACACTATTTGGCCCACGCTCAAGCGGAGGCAAGGGACTAATAGATTTTGAGAGCCATGCCAATAACATCCTAGGTACCTGGATAAAGGAAATCCTTGCTCCAGACCTCCCGCAACAACATTGGTCCAGAGCAGAAAGAACTAACTTTGCACAGGCGCTCAAACTAACCAACCCACATAGTCCACCCAGACTACTTTCATACCTTGCCAAGCACCCTACTGCAACGGGTCCACATGGAACCTCCCCTCATTTCAAACATATCCTCTGAACTATCCGCCATATGGGATGGACCATAGAGAACATGGGTACTATACAGGGAAGGGGACGACCCAGCCCCCAAATCAAATTAAGGAACCCAGAAAACCACCCCTAGAGGGATATACTTGCAACAACCCAAGCATAGCTAGGATAGAATACCTAGATATGTTGGACATTCCCTATGATTTAACCACACAGAAAGCAATGTGGAAAATGACACACCACCCACTCCTACAACCAAGGATAAGAGCAAACGCCTGGCGCTGTTTGAGAAGGACCTATAGGATGGCGGACCGCTCCAACTCCCTCCACAAAACATGTGCAGTATGTGGAGGGGAGGGCTCCCTACATCACCGCCTAGAAACATGCCCCCTAACCAAAGCTATATGGCAGGAAGTCGCACGCCTTCTCAATATTCAAAACGAACAGGAATTCTCGATATCAAAGAGTATCTTCGCGCTCCAGATTGAGTCACTAATCCCATCTACCCTCTGCTCCCAAATAATACCCACTGCAATGTGGACAATACACACAATTGCATTAGATGCATTCAAGGGCACGGTCCCAACCATTCATGGGATTATTAACAGATTCCATGTCTATTTACTAGAGCACTTCCAAGCCTGGCTCTATGGATATATGAGACCAAGACAAAAAGCGCTCATAGAATCATGGTTCCCACTCTGGTTCCTCCACACAGACCCTTTCCTTCACAACTGCTCCATAGCAGGGGAAACCCCCTCAGAGTAGTGCACTAACCCCCATACCTGGCAGTCCCGCTGGCAACAGGGGTAACTTGAGTACCCTGGGGTTCCCAATTTTTATATTTCTTAGTTATTCTCTTAGTTTCACATATATTTGGTAATATCTGTCCCCTGGTTGGCTTACCTCGGTTAAATAAAATTAATGAAATGATGGATGTGGAATCACTATTAGCCAAAACGTACCCATGAGGTAATGACTTGATTTATTTCAGCCAATCCCCATCTGAGAAAATCTTTTCAGCTTGGGGGACCTATGCCATGCCTATAAAAGGGGGTGGCTCCCGCGTAGGTGCTTTAATGGGATTAGATGAGGCTGGGGGTGAACCCTTCAATGGGTGCCCCAGAATAGGCTGCAAAGTCAGAGGAATCAGATTTACCGACTTTGTGCTATTTACCTAATTAGTTTTTGTAAAAGTGTTGTCTCAATCTGTGGGGTTCCACTGAGAGTTGGCCAGGATCTTTTGGCCGACTAAATTGTTATTATTAATAAATTTGATTTCCTTATTATTGCGGACTCATAAATGTCTGACATTTCCTCTATTCAGCTGATTTTCACCCACATCATTCTTCTTATGAGGCCTGAGAGCAAATGTCTGACATTACTCCCCTCAATAATGTTGGAGGGTGAATAGGGCCAAAGGAAACGGCCATGAACGTGGTTGACAGTGAGTCCAGAGGAGAGGGATTTGATAGAATACTCATCCCCTTGTTTGTATGTGACTGAGAAAGGCCCTTCCCAGACAGAACCGAGCTTTTCACTTCTTAGAGTGATTTGGTTATGGTAATAGAGTACCAAGTCAGACACTTAGAATGAGGGAAGAGAGGCCCTGAGCTCATTTGTGGCTTGACCTTCTTTGGTAACAGTCTTAGCTAAGTTAGTCATGGCCTCTGATTGTAATTGGATAATGTGTAGGGCCAACTTTTTCATGGCTTGTTCTGGATCAGTTTAATCAGAGAATATATCCTTGGCTAATAATACTGGCACCCCAGGTTCTCGCCCATATAACACTTTAAAAGGGGACATCTTGAGGATGCAATGGTAGCTAATTCAGTAGGCCATGAGGGCACAGGGCAAGTAGAGATCCCAGTGGAAAGGGTCTGAAGTAGCCATTTTTCATAAAATCGAAACAAGGTCCCATTTACTCTTTCTGCCGCCCCATTTGTGAATGGGTTATAGGGGGATGAGAAGAGTTGTTAAGCTCCCATAGAAGTAGCAAGGAACTTTACCACTCGTGAAGTAAATTCTTTCCCATTGTCACATAGGAGGACCAGGGGCACCCATGCTGGGTGAAGATAAAGTGGTGTAAGTAGGTAGCCGTAGCTTTGGCAGTCTGAGCGGAAAGAGCTACAGCTTCAACCCACTTGGTGAAATGATCAATACCAACCAAGATATAGCGGTTTCCACATGTAGTTTGAGGTAGAGGACCTATCACTCCAAACTTATGGTGTGGAAGGGTTGATGGGGCGTCATAGGTTGGTAATGATTTCAGGTCTTGAAGCTGGTTTGTTTCTTACAGGTCAGGCATGCATCTAAGACTTCGGTTATGGTCTCCACGATGCACTCCCAATAGTACTGCTTTTTTATCCACTCGTAGGTTTTTTGTACTCCGCCATGCCCCATGATAGTGTGAGACTCCAAAATGATAGGGACACGCTCCGATGTCCGGAGATAGGGCAACTAATTTACTCCTACTTTCTTATATAATTTCCCATTCTCTACTTTTGTGTTGCAGGAGTGATGAGTGAGCATCTTCTGTACTGATTCATCTTCATCAGCCCATGCGTCAAGAGTCATAAGGAGATCATGTAACCTATCAGCTTCACAATTATCAAAGTGAAGAACAGGAAGCCGTGTTAACCCATCTACATTCATGTGGCACGTTCCTGCCTGATGTTCAATGGTCATATCGTAATGCTGGAGCTTCAGAGCCCAGCGAGCTGACTGCCCCATGGGGTCCTACATATTCTGCAACCACTTCAAAGAGGCGTGGTTAGTGATTACTTTGAAAGGAGTCCCAGATAGGAAGGGGCGGTAGTGTTTGATAGAAAGCAGGACAGACAAATACTCCTTCTCCATGATGCTTTAGTTACTCTCAGCTTTAGAAAGCATTTTACTGAAGTAAGATATGGGATGATCAATTCCATTTTCTTCCAGATGGGACAAAATAGTACCAACAACATAATTGGAGGCATCTGTAGACAACATAAAAGGCTTGCCATAGTCAGGGTGACGTAGTATGGGCCTTTTTTGCAATAAGGCATTCAAAGGCTTGAAGGCGGCCTGTTGTTCAGCACCCCAATAGAAGGGGGTGTTTTTGGCCAAGGGATGTACAAGGGGCTAAAAAGCTGGGCGAACTTGGTTAATGAACTGATGGTAATATCCCATCATGCCCAAGAATACTTGGATGTCACGAAGGGTTTTGGGAGCAGGCATCTTATATATTGCATTACACTTTATCTTGCAGAGGTTGTATCCCATCTTGGGATATGGAGTGCCCAATAAAATCCGATTTCTTTTGGAAAAAAAGTACATTTAGAGGGCTTCAGATTTATGTTAAAGTCCTGCAAACGATGAAATACCTCCTTTAGGTAATTGAATTGCTCGTTGAATGTCTTGGAGAAGACTGTGATGTCATCAGGGTAGACGATCACAAAGCTCAGCTTAAGGTCCTGGAGAATTTGAGCCTATTGCCCGCTGAAAGTAGCAGGGGTATTGCACAACCCCTGAGGTAACTAAGTGGGTTGAAACAAACCCTCACTGCAGATAAGGGCGCACTTCTCCTGATCTTACGGAGAAAGGTCCATCTGCCAATACCCACTAGCCAAATCCATGGCTGAGAAGCATTTAGACCCAGAGAGTTGGGACATAGCTTCATCAATGCGGGGGATAGGGTAGCTGTCCTTCTTGGTAAGGTTATCCAGCTTGCGGTAGTCCATCACTACCCAATGACCTCCATTTTTCTTCTTTATCAATAAGAGCGGAGTGACCAAGGGATTTGGGAAGGTACCAACAACCCAGAGTCCAACAGTTGTTTGAGCTTCGTCCGCATCTGTAACTCCTCAACTTTGGATCTGAAGTAGGGTTTGGAGTGGATGGTCTGAGAATCACCAATATCAATGGTATGAGTTCAACCCTTCATGTGCCCATAGTAAATATCAGATTTAGAGAAGATGTCGCTATAGGAATCTAGTAAGGTGTGGACTTTATTCAACTCATTTGGGGGTTAGTTCATTGAAGATTTGAACAGAGGGTAGGGTACATAAGGATTGGTCAGCGGGTAACCCCATATCCACCATAGATCCAATACAGTGAACTTGCTTTATTTCCTCAAGGGGGATCACCATACCCCTTCCGATCTTGATGCTTTTTTACAACCATATCATTCTTGGTAAGATTTTCTAGCAGAAGGTTGATATGTCATTGATAGGCAGGGTCAAGTACATATGGAAAACTCTGGGATCGAAATGACTAACTCCATCAATGCTAGTTAAGTGCAGTAAGAAGTTATGAGGGATTTGTAAGGTAATCTTAATATTAATTACCCTTTGTTAAACCGCTTCAATTACAACCTCTTCTGAAGCATAGAACAGGATACCCTCAAGGGCGTCCACTGATGGAGGAAAAATTTTTGTATGCCGTTCTGCTGTGGTATAATGTAAAGTTAAGGCGGAAGAGGGAAGCTCAACGGTGCAAGCATAGTCTTTCTTGTTAATCTCTTCATTGGTAAGAATCAATGGTACCTCGTAGTTAAGCAAGGAGAGATAGCCCTGCTTCATGTTAATAACCCCCTTATATTCGAGTATGGACTAGGTTCTAATGAGTAAGTCATAGGTATTATTGGTCAAAGCCACTGCCGGAGCTGTTAAGATAAGCTTCCCAAAACGAATGGGCAGGGAAGAGTACGCCCCAATGGCGCGAGTATTTTTTGATCTAAAGTTCCAAACCATTGAGTATAGTCGAGGTCAGGAGCCAGCTTAATTTTCTTAATAAGCTTGGATGACACAACGTTCACAGGGCCCAGTGTCAAGGATAGCTTTAACCTGCACACCATTAATGACGACCTCCACTTTAGTTAAAGCACCACCCAAGGAGGGAGGAAGAGCGAGAACCTCTTTTAGATGAAGAGTGGAGGCAAGTCGTTTGCCTCTTAGGGTATTTCTCCTGGATAGTCTGTAGGGTATGAACGCACTGGGTAGATCAAAGTCATGTGGCAATGAGCTGGTCAGCAACACTGGCATTTTAAATAATCTCAAGGCCCTTTATCTCCTGCTGCAGATAAGTTTGACTAAAGATCTTAGCCCAATTCACTCTCTCTGGGTTCAATCGATCAGGTACCTCCACTTCACCTGGGGCTCCTAAGATATAATGACCAACATCTTCATCACCCCCTCAGACTTGTTTTCAGAGGAATTATCAATGCAGGTTAGGGAGCCCATAGGAGGTGGGGTAGGTTTAGGACTTTTCTTATGGGGTGATAGGTCCTGGGTTGCTCCTCCACTTTATTAACTTTTGGGGGAGGTGTTGGAATTATCACAGCCCAAGTTTCAACCCTCGAGGTTGAGGGTTTTTGCTGCCTCATGGAGATAGGTTTCAAGATAGAGTTAATTGATTGAGAGGCTAAAGGGGATAGCACCTTGGAGGGGGCTGCTTTAACTTCAACAGCTATGAGTTGTTCGGTGGCTGTGTGCTTCTGTGAAACAGGCGGTGTAACTTGTGGAACCTGAGAAAGAAATCGGACTTAGGATCCAGTTTTGGAACCACTTGGGAAAGTCGCTCTGTAGAAGAATATGAACAAGGCAAGGGAGCTACGGCATTCACCAGCTGCGTCTCTTGAATTGGAGATGAATTGGAGCACTGCCCCATCACCACCATTACCAACTGATTATTGTTATGTGAAGGTGAAACATTAGGTGATGGCAGCTCCGTAGGAGCTGATTAGAAGGAAACAGCCGTAGTAGATGCTACATGGAGCGGCGTAGGATCTTGGCTCATAGTTCCTGGTATAGGGTCACACTCATAGATATCTTAAACTGCTAATAAAGCCTCCTTGATATCTTGTACAGCTTTAAACGTGCGCTTTACAGAAGAATTATGCATTGCCAAGGAGGGATGAGATACCAAGCCAGCTAAGATAGCCGCAATTGCATCTTCAAGAGGGAGCATTTGTGAAAGCAACAAAAGTTGAGCTTTATTATAGAAGCGCTTAGTAACGAGGTGATTGATCCTCCCTCTTGCAAACTAAGGCACATAAAGGCCTGTTTTTGTCGCTGCAAACTTTATTTAGAACCAAATTCATCAAGCAGTACTTTCTTAACCTCTGCCCAAGTACTGAGGTTGACCATAGTGGAGACCATTCTTTCTTGTGCTATTCAATTTAAGAAAGGAATAATGAACCGAATTTTTTGCTGGTCAGTGGCTCCTTCCATCATAGATTCATACACATATAGGAAGGAGGCAATACTGCTCTCACCAGGTATGAACTTGTCTCGCAGAGGGGTTTTCTTATACTAGGGCATTGTAGTGAGTGCTGCTCAAGCTGTATAAGGTGAGACAGAGCACTAGCTAGCTGTAGTTCAATGGAGGCTAGCTGAGGGTTCATTTCCATAATTTTTGTGGTGTACAGGCTCCCCTGTAGTGAGCACCACTTGTTGGATTTTTGGCTAAGAAGAAGGCTCATTAGTGCTTTGGGCCTCGAATCCAACAATAATTGAGAGGGGCTTCTCTCACCACTTGCATGAAAATATATAAAATTAATAAATACAAAAAGGGTTAATTTTGATAGCGTTTTATTAAGTGCTGTGTGGGGGTAAAATAGTGTATCCCTCTAATAAATCAATAAAGGTATTTAAAAAGTCAAGGCTCAACATTTTTATGGCTTGGGAAATTTCCAAATTTGGATTATGCAATTTCAGCCTAATGAGGCTTGACAAACTCGCATCTCTTTAATAAAATGATGGATGTGGAATCACTATTGGCCAAAACGTACCCATGAGGTAATGACTTGATGTATTTCAGCCAATCACTATCCAAGGAAAATCTTTTCACCTTGGGGGATCTCCACCATGCCTATAAATGGGGTTAGTTCCCGCGTAGGTGCTTGAACAGGATTAGATGAGGCTGGGGGTGAACCCTTCGATGGGTGCCCCAGAATAGGCCACAAAGTTGGAGGAATTGATTTTTAACTTTGTGCTATTTACCCAATTAGTTTTTGTAAAAGTGTTGCCCCAATTTGCGGGTTTCACCAAGAGTTGGACAGGGTCTTTTGGCTGACTAAATCGTTATTAATAAATTCAAACTCTCTTATTATTGCAGACTCATAAATTTCTGACATTCCCCCTATTAAGCTGATTTTCACTCACAACATTCTTCTTCTGAGGCTTGGAGGCAAATTACCTACAACCAGAATATACTTAGACCTGTTTGCTATACTTGAAAAAGGCCCAACAGTGTCAGTGGATACCATGTGCCAGGCAAAATGAGGTTTCACCAGCTGATAAGAGTTTTTGGTGGTACGGCTTTTCTATATTGGCACTAATAGCAGCAGGAAATAGTCTCAAGCACATCAAAGTGCATGCTTATTCAATATTACTGAGGTCATAAGAACTTCATCTTTTTGCATAACCTTACGTGACTTACCACCTTGTGCGCGCTCAAAGTAATGTGAAGTTAAGAAGAGGGTTTTGAGAACCTTAGCGTATCATTACTGATCCAATTGTATATTCCCCATCGTTCCAGACTGTATCAGCCATCATCCCATTTAGTGCCAAAATAACTTGTGGCAGTTCATCTGCATATTTACCACTACCATTTTCTCATACAGAAAATCACTCAAATCCATCATTATTGCAACTAAAGGTAGCCAATATAAGCAGTCAGCATTTTGATGCTTTGCTCTAGGATGGTGAAGTATTTTGAAATTGTAGACCTGCATCTTGAGGGCCCATCTAGCAAGGCGCCCTTCTGGCTCACAAAGATTATATAATCAACGAAATAATGCATGACCCGTTACAACCTTGAATTTTACTCCATGAAGGTATAATCAGAACTGTTTATATGCATAGATCACAGCTAAGCACTCCCACTTGGTACTGTATAATTACGTTCATGTCATTTTTAGCTCCGACTACAATAAGCAATGGGATGCTCCACATTATCATCATCCTTCTGGGATAATACCGTCCTATGGTGGAAAGAGAAGCGTACATTTGCAAAATAAAGTTCCTCCTTGAAATTAGGGTATTGAAAGATTGGCGCATTAACCAATGCAGTCCATAAACATTAAAAGCGTTTTGACAACGCTCAGTCCAATCAAAAGTAGCGTTTTTTAATAAGTCAAAGAGTGGAGCCCCAAGTACAGCTGAAGTTAAGGATGAACTATCAATAGTACCAAACCATCCTCAGTAACATCTGGATATCCTCTTTTTATTAAATGAATCATCTTACACATAGCTTCTACTTTTTTGCTGAGTTTTAAGCCGTTTGGAGTCTACCATAAACATAAGCTATTCCAATTGCTCCTTAAAAGTAGCACTTTTGGGGTTTAATTTTATGTTAGCTTCAGCAAGTTGGCGGAACAATTGCTCTAAGTGGTCTAAATGCTTTGTGAACGTCCACAAGAGCACGTTGATTTTATTGAGGTAAACTAGAATGCAGGACAGTTTCAGGTCACCCAAGATGGTGTTCATCACCCACTTGAACGTATATGGGGTGTTGCATAACTCTTTGAGGCATATGAATGGGTTGGGACAACCCCTATGAGGTGATAATGGCGCATTTCTCTTGTTCCGCTGCCAGAAACTCAATTTTCAAGTACCCTCATTATTAAATCCATAGCCAAGAAATAGTTGGCACCACCCAGACAACACAGAGCATCATTGATTCATAGAGTGGATACAAATCTTTTTTGTGATGCTATTGAATTTACAGTAGTCAGTTACAACCTAGTTTGTGCCGTTCTCTTCTTAAATTAGCACCAGCG
Organism: Massospora cicadina; assembly: GCA_022478985.1. Classification (NCBI taxonomy): domain Eukaryota; kingdom Fungi; phylum Entomophthoromycota; class Entomophthoromycetes; order Entomophthorales; family Entomophthoraceae; genus Massospora; species Massospora cicadina. The sequence continues at coordinate 92,788 of JAKSZP010009494.1, read as the reverse complement.
ACGCCCAGAGACTCTCTGACATCTCTAGAATACTCTGTTCAATCAATCTAGCTACCTCATCAGATATGCTTGTTCCGCCACTTTTGAGTGACATATAGGCCGTGATCAAATTAGTGCTCTTCTGTGTCCAACTGATGCACCACCCCGCAGGCACATACCAAATCATGGTCGTCAGATGCAAATATTCTTCTGCATTTTTCAAATAGGTCCATCATCTATCTTTTCTGTTCTTACAACAGCCCAGTTAGGGCCTCACGTGAAACCACAGTCATTACATTTGATGAGGTTTTTAAAGGTAGGAAAGGTCCTCCCAAGAACCAAAGTCATGTATAAGGTGAACCTCATCATAGGAGTCAGTTGCTGAAAATCCATCTGTTGGAATTTTTGCCCATCTTCCCAGCTTCTTAGGTTACCTGCTGGATCACTAGGGGATAAGTCACACTAGCAAATGAATTGGGTATCTTGGACCTCAAAATTTTGAGTTATTAATGTAATGGAATTTCTTAGATAATTTTCTGAGTTTGGATCCATTAGAGATTGATCTGGGTAAATGCTTAGGTTTTTGTTGGGTAGACTTGCTGACAAAATTGGGCATTTAAAGTTGATTGTTGCTTAACTATCAGGTGTACCAGTTGGGATTGGTCAGGTTTCATTACTACTCCATTGGGAATTTAATTACATGTTGTAAGGTGAGTAATGCCACCTGCAACTATTAAAGCAAACATTGGTTTGGGACCTGCCTTAATGGTTAAAGAGTCCTATTACTAAAGTAGATTTCTAGCCAAATATAGTTGGTTCACTGTAATCGAGTGGGAAACGTTATGCACATTTTCTGGCTCTTTCAATTTCAGGTCTCAAGAATGTCTAAAGGAGAAATCCCTAACCCAATGGAGAAGACCTCTCCAGTAGAGACGTCATAGGGAATTTTGACGGCAATGGCTGCCATTTCATGGCTGGGGTTCCAACTGAGGAGTTAGGCGCCAAATTCCCTCTATAAATTTCCCTAACATATTATATTAACAAAAAATTCTTTCATTTGGGATATAAGTTCTATCTATCTTCAGTTAATTATTGTTGTGGTATACAATATTTGTAGACTCTTTTGTGTGTATAAAGAGAAAGGATCAGATATTCTTAGAAGAGAAGCAGATCTTGGATGTAATCTCCACAGACTCAGCATGACGATAATAAAGCCTAGGAACCTATAAGTCTGAGAGTGGATTAAGTTCATCCAGAAATGGGAAGAAGTCCTTATAATTAAAAATAATCAGTGGATTATTACAGGTCTAGCGTTGTTACATATCATGCTTATCTATTCAACTATGGATAATAGTCTCATACTACTACTAATCATATATCAAATACTATCAAGCTACAAAAATTGTGCACATACTGAAACTGTGCAGTTAACTTCTGGGAACTATCAGTAAAGCTAGTCTTTAACAAGAAAGGAATAATATCAGATTTTAACACCACCGCTTGATGCCTTTGAACAACCATATGCTCCTCCTGTAGGTTTTCTACTAATACCTTCACTCCTCCATGTCCTGGTAACAGTAGTCCAAGAGCCACATGATGTTTAAGCCAAGATTGCTGGTAGGGCCCTATAATTTCGATGTATAGGCATTTGTGATTTCTATTTTAAGCTCCCTCTCTACTATGACCTGATGCGTGGAGGTATACTTAAGATGGTCGCAGCCTGTAGAAGAATACCGTTGTACTCATAGATATGGTTAGGAAGAGCTCTGTCCTATGGGACCATCTAGTACTAAAAAAAGAGCTCTGTCCTCCGCTTCATTTTGCTTTTAGCAAACATGAATCACACCATCACTATATGAAAGACTAATTAGACTATAGAAAATGTGATCTTTTGGGACTCCGCTGGAAAGAAAATAGATGGGGATCAGTTGCCCCAAAATCTCAAAGGTTTCCAATGCTATGTCGACCACTGCCCCAATTTGCCACATGAATGAGGCCCCAAAAAGCATGTCAAAATTATTATCATGCTTAATCACAGATGGATTGGATACGCTGAATGACCCAAACCTCTGAGATTTCAACGCATGGTAAGCGCCCTCCAACACAGTGCTTTGTGCCTCAGCAGTACCATACGCTACTCAATGTTTCACATCAGGATTCAGCGAAAGCTTAGCCACTAGCTGGGTAGATATATTAATGGGGCGCCAGTATCTATAATCGTTTGAATTTTGGCATTTCCTACAAAGATATCACAGTATGTACACTCTGAATAACAAGAACTGTTGGTGTTTATCACATGCACATCTAAGGGCTTCATGTTATTGAGAAAAGTGATAATAACAGCGCCAAAACGAGGATACTATTGACCAACTTTCTCTATTTACATTGCAGCATTTAAGCCTTCTAATGTGGCCACATCTATGGAGGGTCTGGATTTGCCTACGACGTTACATTAAAGAAAATTTTCAGAAATATGGTTTTGGTACATCTTGATGAAGCTCTGGATCTGTATTCTACTTATCTACCTTTAGGGGGAGTTGGAGACATCACTGAAGGTTTGTTGGTATGATAAATTGTCAGGGTGAGTCCCAGGAACAACACAAATAAGATCATTAGAATTATCAGATACAGTAAAATTTGAATCAGCGGAGTTAAAGCATCCCGTCTCTACTCTACTTGAACTTTCTCCTGTTAAGTCAGGGCCAGTGGTAAATCATAAGCATGTGGGTTGCCAGGGCAAATAGCTGCATAATGACCTCTTCAGCCTCAAGAGAAGCAGGTGTTAGTATATGGCTCACATATCTGCGGCACTCTTAAAAGCCCAGGTTGTAATCAAATGAGAAATTGCAATTTGAGCAAGCACAAGCCAAGTGATCAGAGGGAGGGCAGAAAGGAACCGCCAGAGGGATGAGTGCTCATGTATTAGCTAACGGATTATAGCTTAATTGTTGTCTATTTCACGAAAGATAAATTTGGTAAATGGTTTCAGGGGCTTTTTGTTCCACATTGATAGTACTAAAGGTGATGGATAAACGGTATAATTAGTTAACAATATGCAATATCGCCACATTTTCTTGCAGAACGGGGACTATAAAATTATACAGCTCCTAATATGGATTAATAACTGCCATCATTGCAATGCCCACATCCTCGTTGGTCAAAATATCTGCTCCCTTCAACAAGTGAACCTCAGTCATAAATTATCCGTGAACTCCACCAAAGTCTTGTTCTGTTAAAATTGTATGGTTAAAAAGTTGGCCTTGCATTGTGCCATTTTCAACACACTTAAACAGAAGGAGCACAATTTTCTTCAACAACTGATAAGTTATGGTGCTATTCTTAAGATAGCATATGACTTGGTTCACAATCTCTACATCCAGAGTGGAAACAACAGTTTAGCATCATGCCAATCTGGAGCCCCCTTTACTGTAAATTAAAACTGCTTTATGTCCATGTATGTTACGTTATGGTTAAATGAGGGCAGTTTTTCAATTCAGACCTCTACCTCCCTAGAAACACTATACAGTTTAAGATCTGCACAATGTAGCCTCTTGGTAGTGCCATCCAAGTGATTGGCAAATTTGGCTGGCTTGGCAACCAACCAGGTGCATTTTGTGGAAGGCCATGTCAAGATGATCCGTTATACACTTATTTTCTTGAGGAAACATTTTATGCATCTGAAGTAGTGTATCCAGGTCAAGTTTTAGTTCTGCATATTAGTACAACTCAATAAACTGAGGTAGTATCCCCACAAATTGAGCCTGTTGCGTCATTGCTTGGCGAATATAGGACTTTTTAGCATGTTGATCAATGGGCCCCCTGTAGTGAGCACCACTTATATAAAATCAGCGATATAGTTAATAGCCACCATAAGGGTTACACAGGGTCAAGCCCACTGAGCAACGGACAGTTGATATGGATATCGTTGGTCCACCAAAAAAGTTGGTTAGATGTAATAAGAACATGAAGCAGTTGCTTTGGTGACAACACTTTATCTAATGTAATATACGATTATAAAGTATCTACCAATGACTCCCCTTTTCATTAGTATCCACTCTCTTTCTTCTAATCAACTCACCCTTCCTTCTCTTCACATACTTCTCATATCTTCATTATTTCTGATCAGATTTGACAATTCAGCTTAGTTACTCCATATTAACTACTTTTTAGGGGTTTTGCCTCATCATTGAAGCTCAGGCGTAATTTCTCTTATTTACCAAGGTTGACTTGCTTGGCGTCAACTCATCTCAAACTAATTGATAATATATACTTCACCTAATTTTGATAAATAACCAATGATCCGCCAGTAGTTATTTAGGCTTTTCGTCCAGTCATATATATTTCCTGACAGCCATGTCAATGAGCCTTTGGCCTGCTGCAAGGGATGGAGAAGGCCATTATGACTGGAGAAGTCATAATTTGCACATGAAAATGTTACACAACTAGCAATCCTCTCCAGAATGTCCTTAGAGATCTCTAGCCAGTTATATGTTTGCTTCACCAAACAAGACATGTCTTATTACATGGTTGACCCACTTCTGGAGAGTCATTTTGAGCCCTGATTATTCATTGCGGAGTTAGGTGGCTCTACACACTTTGACCAAATTAAATCCCCCTATACCAACAAATAATGGGACCACTTATGCGTCTTCCATGCCAGCTGGTCCAACAACTCCAGGCCCTGAATACGGCTGTCTGACCCACCAATACCCAGATGACCAGAGCACATCTGAGGCCCAATCTGCCACTTAAATTGCAGGAGGAGCAATTGCAAGGATATGGGTCAGTTAAATCACCTTAGTTAACTCTGTATCATCTGCCTCCCTTGGACCTAACACAGGGTTGTGACACAAAAGTAGTCGAAAATATACAATGCATCCTTTATAAACTCATATTAGAATTATACTTGTAGAGGTCGTGATGTGTTCAGGCCTGACGATGCTTCAGCTTCTGTGGCTTTCAAAAATACATAAGGGCCTGTCGATTCATCCACACAGTCACCTCATGCCCCATGCACTGGAGAAGGTACCGCTATTGGGTAAGAGACTAGGACACAGTGGCCAATTCCTTATCATAGATGGCCCAGGACTGTTCTGATGTTGTGAACTTGCAGTATAAATATGCACAGAGTGCTTCAAACCATTATGCACTTGCAGTGATACCGCCTCACAGTGGTAGATTAGGCATCACCCGCTACAATAAATGGCTTTGTAGAACCACATGCTTGAGAATGGGAGGTTCTAGAAACACCTCCTTGATGACAACAAATTCTGCTGGAATTCCTCTGTCCAGTGAAAGAGGAACGTTTATCCAGTCAGTGGATGAAGTGGCGCAGCAAACTGTGAGAGGTCGGAAAAGAACCTTCTTAAAAAAGAATATCATGTCTAAAAAGCTCCACATCTGCTTCTAGGTCGTAAATGTGGGCCACTCAAGTATCACCTTGAGTTTGCTAGGGGGAATGTCGTACTTATCCTTCAGGATCACGTTGCCAAAGAAGGTAACCTCATTTTTGAAAAAATTGCACTTAGAGGGTTTTAAATAAAGTCAGCCTTGTGAAGCACAGCTAACATCGCGTCCAGGTCCTTCTTATGCTGCTCAGGAATGGGGGAATGCACAAGGATAATTTTGGTATACACTACCACACAGGAGAACCAAAGGTCTTCCAGCATCTTGTTGATTATACTCTGGAATGAGACAGGGCTTTTTTTCGACCTAAAAGGCATTATGAGGAACTGGAAGATCCCTCTTCTGGTAAAGTTCACTATAAGCCAAACCTGCTTATCCGCCACCTGAATCTGGTTGAATGAATTTATAAGATCGATCTTTAAAAATGCCTCTGATTTTGCAATCGCCTAGATAATTGTTTGCTTGAGGGAAATGGGATATGAATCATGAGCTGCTATGTTGTTAAGATGCCCATAGTCCATGCAGGGATGCAAGGTGCCATCAACCTTCTGAGCAAACACTATGGGAGAGGTTATTAGCAAAGTCTTCTTAAACAACTATCCTTTCATGTGCATATAATTCAACCACACCTTCAGGGCCTTGTCCTCCTGCTCTTTATAGGGGTATAGGGTACCGTTAATGTTGACTATAATCACTGTCAAGCAAAAGGCTAAATCATACTTGGAGTGGTGGGAAGGTGGTTGGCCTTTTCCATGTCAAAAATATCCTGAAACTGGGCCAAGCTAGAGAAATGCGCAGCAGTGCTTTCAGGGGGCGTTGCAGTGATTGATCCCACCACTTCTAAAAGAAAGTATTGATGAGTAGAACCTTGCCCTTGTGTGGGTATTCTCAAACAAAAAGAGGTTGTGCTACAGGTCAATAAAAACCTGTTGCCGCCGCCACTAAACCCTCAGGATAATGAGGAATAGTAAATCTGGAACCACAGTAAACCAGTCGCAGAATCCAAAGCCACATAAAAAAAGTGTACCAGCCGCCGCAATTTTTTTTATTTCCTAAAGCCAACAATGCACTCAAAACTGAGGACCTAACATCCAAATCAAAATCCAGTCCCTATGCAAACTGAAAACTCATAAAGTTCATAGCGGCTCCTGTGTCAACAAGAGTCTCAATGGAGGCCACATGAGAGCCCAACTGGATCTTGACTTGCAACATAAAGTAAGCCTGATTTGGTTCTTTGCCATAGTGCGAGACTCACTTGGGAGAGAAGGGACATCCATTGATCCCTCCCCGCCCATCTGTGAAAACTGAGGTTGTGTCCGCTGTCATCTAAGAAAACCCAACTTTTTCTGCCTCCTCTGGGATAATTGGGGCATGAGCGGACTCACGTACACCAGCACCTTGAAGCAGCAGCGTTGGCTGCAAGAATACAAGCATTGGAATCTCCAATTGTGGGAGGGGGGCAAATCAGCAACCCTAGGAATAAACAACACCCCACGCTTGCAACCCATGCCTGCCAACCTCCTTGAGAAAAATGAGTAAATCCCAAGTCCTCCTCCACTTAACCATGGGTAGACCCACTGTTGTCTGGGCAAAGAAAAATTTGAACCCCAGCATAAAGCTGTGATCCACTGTATGGCAAACCTTGTGGAATACATCACTCTAGCTGATAAGAGAATTTTCTGTTTGTACAACTGAAACAATGCAGCACCCCGCTTGTAGGGTAGAATGGAGAAGGATGAAAATGTGGTCACTCCATTATGCCATGAAGTGTACTGATAATGCTAAATTGACCTAGAACTCTAGATAAATGAACACCCAAAACCCCAGCTAGAATACCTGAGGTACAGCCATCTATATTAATGGATGTAAAATGAAAAGGGAAGCTGCAAGGCTAAAAAGAAATTTCCAGAATTGGAAATCATCGCCACTAAGTGTTCAATGGAACTCAGGAACTTACAAATGAATTTAGATGAGCTTTTAAGAATTTCATTAAAAACTAAAATTGTATGAAGGGAGAAAAAATGGAGCGACAGCAGAACCTGTCAGGATCCACCGCCTTACAAGCTTACTGACCAAAATGGGGACCCAAGTGATGATAATAACCATCTGGAATAATTTTTCAATAGCAAATATGCCAAATTAGCATCCAAAATATTAGACACTGGATTGAACATGGCTTGGTGAACTGACTCACGCTCAAACTTTGCCACCAACTTTCCCCTTCTACCACAATTTTGCTTAGCAAATCACTGTCACTTAGTTTAGCAGGTGACTAGGTGCGCCCATGGTCAGGCCACATAAGGCTGGCTTTACTCAGTCAAGAAGTGGTTTGATTCACCCATACCTATCAGGGATGAGCTCACAATTACTAGTGATAAATCATAGCAGATGATAATCCTGCATATAAAACCGATTTGCTCAATTTTCACTCATTGAAACCCAATTTAGCCACCTTGGTGAAATATGAACCGCTCAAAACCTTTTAAGGGGGAGAAATGATGTAAACCCTCCGCTGGCAGAGAGCCCTGACGCCACCACCTCCCCACAAACACCTTGTATCCACTGTACCAACTCATGGGTGAAAGGCATAGGGGAAATGACGTGACCTTCAAGGAATACACCTTTAAACACCTCTCATTAACCATGTCAGGAATTTATCCATATGGATTTCCAACTTAGTTTTCAAACTTAGGGTTGAGATTAGTCAGTCCAGGTGGAATGATCAATTACCTAGTTTTGATGATATTGATGATAATGTACCCATTTGTGCTCCTCATTTAGTTAAAATTGAGCTATTCCAATGTTTCATTGAGGATGGATTTGCCAGGGCCAGTCCCTGACATAAATTATCAGTATAAAATTACTGGCGACTAAGGCTGAGGATATAAATCAATTATTAAAAAATTATGAGAATTATTGGAACTTATGTAAAGGATAAATCAGAAAGTAAATCAAAGAAGGTTCAGCTGAATGAAGCTATTGGCAGTTAGTAGGTCTAATAACACAAAAACATTACCCATGATGTAACCAGAAAAATCTGAGTCCCAATCTGGAGGTGGAAAACTTTCTTCAATGGTATTGAACATGCTCAGGTTTTATGTTTATTTTTCTTTTAGTAATTCATGTCCCCTGGTCAGCTTGACTTAATTAAATAAATAAATTGAAGATTCATTGACAGAATGCCAATTCAATGTTAGGTTATTGGGATCACTGGTGACTAATGCCAAGGATAATCCAATCAGTTAGTCTTTACAGATTTTTATTTAACTGAGGCAAGCCGACCAGGAGACAGGCATTACCAAAAGAAAGTTTTGAAAGAAAGAAATGACATGAAACCTGAACAGGGCAACTCCATCAAAGAAAGTTTTTTCAACCTCCAGATCGGGACTCAAATTTTTCTGGTTACATCATGGGTAAGATTTTTGTGTGTATTAGACCTACTAACCGCCAATAGCTTCCTTTAGCTGTCACTCTGATCAATGTGCGAAGGGTGGGAATCAAACCTGAAACCTTCAGATTGGTAGCTGTACGCCCTACCAACTCGCCTTCTACCCCCTTAGTCTTTACAGATTAGTCAGCGATTTATGCTGAGGATAATCATTATGCTGGTGGAATGCTGAGGTTTTCGTTTATGAGAGTGAGAAAAGTGATCCACCACCTCTAATTATGAATACCAGCAAATGATGACAAAGATATTTCATAATGGTTTCAATAATAGATTACATATGCCTGATTGGCGACTGATGCTGAGGATAAGTTGAATTGATATTTGGTGTTTGGTAAGAAAGTAGAATGAGGGAATGAGGCTTAACAGACAGAAGACAGTTGGTTGTGGTTCCAGCAGTGGATGCCAATGGGTTATAAATCAGCGAGGTAGCCTAGTATAGACAGTTGTAGTTACCTCATAATAATGATCTCCTTTCGCCTACCTTATTTTAACGAAGTAGTAAATGTGGCTTGGTGTAGAAGACAGGCCAAAGATCTCTGAGGCAGGTGTGGGTTGATGCGCCTGGAGTGGCTGACTCTGACAGCTCCCATATCTCAGCCCTATAAGAAACCCCCAATGGGAACCTGGCCAATTGGCCACCAACAATGAAGGGCTGATGGCTATCATCCATGAGGTTGGTGTAGCCAGGGAGCCCTGGCCCCCAGGATGGGGATTGACTTGCCAATTCACACCCAATAAGGGCTGGCGATTGGTCATGAGGGAGAAGGAGAAATGGGTTAGGCCTCCAGGAAGGGGGCTGAGGACTACCAATTCACTCTCAAAAGGGGCCATTGGCGTTAAAGCGAAGTTGTTGATCTGCTGAGTTATTGGTTGGACATGAACTTTTAGGAAATTGGTACGCATATGAAGGTGAGACAGCAAGAGCCAGCAGCCCTCATACTGTTTGGTCTGGCACACAAGCAGAGCCCTGATGAAGCAGATTGCAAAATTCATGACATACCACATGGGCTAAATCGCCCAGGGTGACGAGGGGGACAGCTTCTGATTTCTTCTATTTCTTAGTTTAAAATGGAAAAGTCTTTAATTCAGTTACAAGGATTGCTTTCCAATATTTACAAATATTTTGGATTGATTTGGTGGGGTCAAAATCTATTATAGCCAGTAAAAAAATACAATCATTCATGGTAGTTCTATAGCACTAGTATATTTGACTCAAGTTCTTGACACCAGTTGCACCTTAACATCTTTTATGTTGAATTTAGCAGATGAGTTTAATCCCCGTTTGAAAAGAAGATGTAACAAATTACCTCATTCTGCTGTAACTGATGATTTTTTGGGACCATTGATGTAACATTCTGGGCCTCATCACAACCTTTTAGGGATCAAACAGGGCCTGCTTGGCTTTGACCCAGCGTTTATATCAGTGTACTGAGTTTAAGGAGGGCGGCCAAGTTATCTTTTGTTCTTTCTCATTTCATCCTTGTCCTTTTGATCCACTCCATAAATCATTTTATGATACATGACATTACCCTCCAGTTTATGTGGCACCATCCCTCCCCTGTCATGAGTAGATGACATCATAATGGGACCAACCTCAAGGATAAGGCTGGGCGCCAGGAGACCTAGAAGGTGAAGCTTCAGGCCATCCCTGACCTCAGGCACACACTGGACCAACGCTGGGTACAAGCTAAATATGCCAGGTTGGTACTAGTGAGGTGCCAAACGCCCAGCCCCTTACATTGACCTAGGCGTTAAAACAAATGGTTTACATGATAAATGCAGATGGTTCAGTTTGGTTAGTCAAGGAACAGGGTTTTGAAACCTGTTCCATTTATGAAATCACACGTTTGGGTCAAATCCAACTTCAATCAATTACATGAGTGAAGTCAGTTTTGGAATATTCTACCAATCTGAATGGTAGTGTATGTCTATTGGTGGGTCAGTGCTTGGGCCCACTTCTGAAAACCCCATATTTCTCTGGAATAGTTTAATTTTGTTTCCCATGACCAACAATCCTTGTTGGTCGACTTCTCAATAAAAATTCCCCCATTTTTTACCGTTTTATTAAAATGTATTTTGGATGATCCTGTGTGCGGACCCCTTTGTGGAGGTCTTGCACCACATTAACCATTTCATTTTGAACACAATGAGATTTTCAACACGTGCATTTTTGGTTCGCCCAGGTACCCTCCAACCTGGGCCATTTACCCCTCTCTCCTTATGCACTGCGTCATTTTTGGCTGGTTACTTATTGCACTTATTTGATTTAGTTACTATTGCTCCAGCACCCTCTGCTGGGCACTAGTAGCTTTAGTACTAACGGCTAGTTTTCATGCGTTGGCTCTGTGCGCTGAGCCCTACCACGCTGGAAACAGGAGAGTTATAGACACTCTCCTTACATTAGTCAACTAACCACTTAAATCTATGTGCACGAACCTTTTCCATGTGGAACTTTTCAGAAGTGGAAACAGTGGGCGCCAGCTGTGGGCTTCAGCTGTCATTAACCGCACAGCTGTTTCCTCTTTTTTCCCAAAGGTTGGAGCAACTCGGCATTATTATGGTTGCTTCCAACTGGAAAGTATCCACCCTTCGTCCTTGTACTTGGTGGATATGGATGCTTCAAGGTCCAAAAGTTGTGATTCCCCAACTTTCCACCAAATTTATTAATTTCAAATTAAATAAACAAGGTTTCCTTTGACAACGCATTCAGACGATGCAGGCAGAATTGGCGCAGATGGGCCTGGGGGTGTTGGCCTTGGCTAACGTCAGGCCTTCCATTGAAGTTGGATGAATAGGGTTGTTCACGTCTAAAAATGCGTTTTGGACAAAAATTTTATCCAAACCTTAAAGCCATTTATTAGCTCTTATGGCCTGGATGAGAACCCTATTCCAGTATATCAAATAACCCCTGAGAACCCTCGTTTGACCACTACCATGATCTGTGGCACTCAGGAAGTGGAGAAAGAACTTCGTTTTATGTATGATAAAGTATATGCGCCTGCAGAAGGCATGGTGGGGTATATGGCCTCAGTAGTAAGAGTGGACAATTATCCTTCCACCTTCTATGATTATAAAACACACCATGTTGACGTGCTAATACCAGAGGATGAGTTTGTTGGTGATGTTCTGGCGTTGTCTGCTATTAATAAAGACCTTCAGGGTTTTTTCTACTATCTGCTACCCTTTCATCCCCTTTAGGGAAATTCAGCACCATTGTACTGGTGGATACTGGCGCCTCTGATAGCTTTATGGACCAATGCCTAGCCGACTACCTGGAGCTGAGTTACTTGCAAAGTGGTGTGGTTAAGAGAAGGACGTCCCAAGGTATTCACACTATGTGTATAAGGGGGACATTGGACTATCAGGTTGGCAAGTACCACTTGTCCAATCATTTTCAGGCTATCAAAAATCTCTTGTTCCCTATCATTTTGGGAGTGGAGTGGTGGCGGAAGTTTGACGTTAAAACCAACTTTAAAGAGAATACCCTATTCCTTACACTGAAGAATGGTCGCACATTAATTCTTCCAGTGTCTGAGGCTAACGCCCAAGGCGAATTGCCCCACTGGCCCCACCTTCACCCTTATAGCCTTGCCCCTTTGCTGAAGCCCTCAGTGGAAGTTCCTATACCTTCTTGCTTGGAGGGTTTGGAATCCTCTTTTGATGCAGCATCCGCCAACGCCCTCCCTGAGCACTCTGAGTTCAATTGTGACTTCAAGCTCACTGTGGATCTAGTCCGTATATCTTCCCCCATTAACCCATTGACTGTCTGGGAGGAATAGGCGTTGGATGTGTGGGTGAAGGAACAGTTAGCCAAAGGTGCAATTTTTCAGCGTACCTCCCCTGTATGCTCCCCACTTCTTTTTGTTGGAAAGGCGGATGGTACTCTACGCCCATGCATAGACTATGGGAACCTAGACAACGTTACTATACCAGACCTCCATCCCATCCCTTTGGATTCACAGATTGCGCGCTATGTAGAAAAGGCGAAGGTCTTCTCCAAGCTGGATTGCCTTAATGCGTTCAATCAGATTTGGATATTAAGGGAAAAGAGTGGTTAACTGCATTCCGTACCAGAAAAGGGATCTTCCAGTTTTGGGTCATGCTCTTTGGGCTTAAGGATGCCCCTGCTATCTTTCAACGCCGCACTGATGTGCGTTGGGGGAATTGTTAGGGGTATGCGCGGTTGCCTACATGGACGACATTCTGGTGTTTTCCCCTGATCAGGAATCCCATGCAGTACACTTTCGGCAAGTGGTGAAGCGGTTAAATGTAGCCAGCCTTACGCTGAAGATAAGCAAGTGTGAATTCTTCAATTACCGGGTCACTTTTCTGGGAAACGTCGTGTTTGACCTAGGACACATGATAACTCCAGACAAGGAGAATGCTATTCGTGAGTGGCTCACCCTCACCTCAGTCAAGGAATTGAGGAGCTTTTTGGGGACGTGTACGTTCCTCAAGAAGTTCACGCCAAACCTTTCTGAGGTGGCAGCGCCCTTGTATAGGGATAGTAGTGCAAAAGTGCTTCAGTGGTCCCCCGTTCAAGAGGATGCTTTCTAAGCTGTGAAGTGCATCCTGTTGTCCACGTCCATCCTTCACCATGACGACTCTTCCACAGAGTTCATTGTGTCTACTGATGCCTCCAACTTCGCCATAGCAGCTGCCTTATTACAAGTAGGCGAAAATGGGATAGAGCATCCAGCGGGATATTTTTCCAGGAAAATGTCTCTGCCTGAGTTGAATTATGCTGTTTACGACAAAGAGTTAATAGCAGTGGTGGAGGTGCTGACATATTGGCATTACCACTTGCATGGCTCTACCCAACCATTCCGCATATATACAGATCACCGTGCCTTGCTGTACTACCGCGTCCCTCATGTCCTAAACCCACGGCAGACCCGATGGCATGAGACCCTTGCCCAATATGCCTTTTATTACAAATTCATCAAGGGCAAGGATAATGGTTTGGAAGATGCTTTAAGCCGCAACCCTGCTTTAGCTCCTGATCCAAAGGAGGTAGAGGTTCACAACACCCAGGTGATGATATTTTTCCAAATAAAATTGTGTCTCAACTTCCCTCTCCCCCGGCCAATGGGCCAGCACTTGCACCTCTGGAGAATGCGGAGGAATATGGTATGTTAAGTCAGGTGGTCCTTTCTCAGCCGCTATCTGCTGAATATACTATGGTACTTGCAAAGAGCGCCTTAAATCAAGAGGACCTATCCAGGGGTTAGCACGTAAAAAAGATGAGATGGTGTGGTTTCAGGGGCGCCTTTGGGTACCTGCTGGACCACTGCGTCTGGAAATCATCTGGGACCATCATGATAAAATCACCATTAGTAATCCTGGGAAAGCAAAGACCTTGGAGTTCATACGTCACACCTACAATTGGAAGGGCTTACCTGCTCAGGTGGGGCGGTATTGTAAGGAGTTTTTGATCTGCAACCAAATGAAGCCAAATCATCAACCTTTAGCAGGGTTGAAGTACTAGTCCAGAAAGCTGAAGGGCCCTGGACTTCCCTATTGGTGGATTTATTGTGGAATTACCCGTTTCTGATGGTTATGATGCCATCATGGTGGTGGTGGACCGCTTTACAAAGTTCGCCCACTTTATTCCTTGCAGAAAGACCATAACCGCTGCTGAGATGGTTAGGCTCTTCGTCACTCATGTGTTTTCGCTCCATGGGGTTCCCCAAGAGATTATCAGTGGCTGGGGATCCCAGTTTACCTCCATCTCCTGGGAAGAGTTGTGTAAGACTCTTCAGATTCTCCCCTGCCATTCGACTGCCTATCACCCTCAATCAGATGGGCAGACTGAACGAGTGAACCAGTGCTTGAAGTAGTTCTTACGGTGTTACACCGCCGCGGATCATTCAGATTGGGCTTCTCACCTTCCTATGGCCCAATTTAGTTACAACATCACTTTGCATTCATCTATCAGTTGTCCCCTTTTTTCACCAACCATGGCTTTAACTCCGCCTTTAACATGGAGCCCAGCTGAGGTTCTAAGGTTGAAGCGGTGGTGGACTTTGCTAAGATTATCAAGAAGGTCCACCAGGGGGTTTCCACAAGTTTGGAGGTGGCAATGCAAGTTTATAAGGAGAACACTGAGGAAAGCGCCGAGTGGGTCCAGCGTATAAGGAAGGGAATCTCATGATGCTTGATGCTCACAACATCCCTATCAAGCAGCCATGAAAGAAGCTGAGACCATAGAGGATTGTCCCTTACCGCATTGTTAGAAAGGTGGGCCATGCCTTATACCAGCTAGATCACCCTCTTCATTTTGGATCTTTGCTGTCTTCCATGAGAGCAATTGACGTTGTTTGAGGGCCCCTCACCCGAGACTCCTGAGGCCTATCTTGTGGATGGGGCGCCAGAGTGGGAGGTAGAAGAAACAGTTGCCTCCCGCCGCGTTAAAAGAAGACTGGAGTACCTGGTATCCTGGAATGGCTTTGATGCTGCAGAGAACAGTTGGGTCCCAGCGCGCGACTGTGTGCATGCCCAAGATATGATTGAAGCCTTCCACAAGCGTTTCCCCCAGGCTGCCAGATCTCAACCCAAACCAACCGTTGCCGCCATGAAGTTGGCCCCTGCCCACAAGAACATTTCTTTTACGCAAGCCCCTGGAGGGGGTTGAGCCCTGTCAGGAGGAGAGGGTAATGTCATGGGTAGATGACATCATAGTGGGGACCATCCCCAAGGATAAGGCTGAGCGCCAGGAGTCCCAGAAGGTGAAGCTACAGGCCCTCCTTGACCTGAGGCACACACTGGACCAACGCTGGGTACAAGCTAGATGCCCATGTTGGTACTAGTGAGGTGCCAAACGCCCAGCCCCTTACATCGGCCTAGGCGTTTAAAAAATGGTTTACATAATAAATTCAGATGGCTCAGTTTGGTTAGTCGAGGAACAGGGTTTTGAAACCCGTTCCATTTACAAAATCACATGTTTGGGTCAAATCCAACTTCAATCAATTACATGAGTGAAGTCGGTTTTGGCGTATTATACCAATTTGGATGGTAGCGTATGCCTATTGTGAGTCAGTGCTGGGGCCTACTTCTGCAAACCCCGTATTTCTCTAGCGTAGTTTAATTTTGTTTCCCATGACCAACACTCATTGTTAGTCGACTTCCCAATAAAAATTCCACCATTTTTTACATTTTATTAAAATGTATTTTGGATGATCCTGTGTGCAGACCCCTTTGTGGAGGTCTTGCACCACATTAACCATTTCATTTTGGACACAGTGAGATTTTCAACACGTGCACTTTTAGTTCACCCAGGTATCCTCCAACCTGGGCCATTTATCCCTTCTCTTCTTGTGCACTGCGTCATTTTTGGTTTGTTACTTTTCACACTTATTTGCTTTAGTTATTATTGCTCCAGCACCCTCTGCTGGGCACTAGTAGCTTTAGTACTAACGGATAGTTTTCATGCGTTGGCTCTGTGCACCGAGACCTACCATGCTGGAAACAGGAGAGTTATAGACACTCTCCTTACATCCCCCAGGGGCATCAGACAGAGAAGATTGTTGAAGTTTTTGCCTACTTCATATGGGCCGGTTTTTCTTATGAGATAAGTTGGAATTTTAGTGTCTATTGTATGGATACAATAGACCAGATGGTGACAATAGTCAAGATATAAACTCCTTAAAAATGATACTTCGAAACTGATTCTTCTGTCATTACTTGGACAATGGCTCGCTGCCCTGATCCTTCTGATCCCAAGTAAATTTTTAAAATAATATAACAAAACTATTAAATACAAAAAACTTGTATATCAAGCTATGAACTTGTTGTAATAATTGATTGTACTTTATTAGCATTAATTGGAGATCATATATAGGGTTTGATGTTAAATACATCTAGCCCATGACGCCTCAATTTTTAATGGCACTTAGCCATAGGAACGCTTAATAAGTTCATCTGATGGTCTACAATCCTTTCAACTTGGGGCATCTCTTATGGCCTCAGGGTTGGTGTCAAAATCTTATATATCTCAAGACAGCATTTCTGAAGCGTCTGAAAATAGCTGATTTGATGCTCCTTTTAGCGATTGGTGCACATACCAAGGCGATTTGTACCACTATTTAGAAATCAATTTGATCAAAAACTTTGATTGATATTAAAAGCTTTTCTTTCCTGTAACAATCACTTTAGTTACTACGATTTGATTTGAGCAGTTTTGATAATCACACATGAATGATGGGCGATTTTAATAATAAATCTAATAAACCTGGGCGAGCGTCACATCAAGAGATGCGCAAAATGGTGCACCCAAGAACAAGAAATGCCCTGGAGGGGGACCAGGAACCCAAGCCGCCAAGAAACCACAAACTCAGACACCGTCCAGGTTTATGATATTTACTATAAAACAAGATCAATACATGTACATCCAATGTTACCAACCCCTTTCAAAGGTGGAACATAACTCTGACTATTCCTTGGGGATGAGTCCCTGACCCTGTGGGAGAAAACATGTGAGGCACAGCCCTCCCTTTCCCCCACTCGGTATATGTCACCACCAACAACATGGGCTGCAGCTGGATCAATATTGTTTCAAAACAGCTGAAGAAGAAGATGCCGCAGCAAAAGTCTGCATCATAATTGCCCTTCCTAAGGGCAAAAAAATAGTGCACACCACGCGCACCAGATGGAACAAAGCAAAAACTTTGTTCATCTCCTTTGACTCGCTCCCTACCAACCTTCCTCATAAGGTAATCGAGGAGGAGCTCTGCAAAGGGCTTATAGCCTAAGGAGAAATTATGCAACTCGAATTACAACGATTTTGCCTGATGCCAACCCTGTGCACAGGCAAAGATATCGCCATGATCAACCCGTTCCCCAAAGTGGAAGATGACTTATCAATAATCCCCCACACAGAAGAGTTTCACTTTGCAGATGGGGTACAATCATCTGCATTCTGAGTTACACCGGAATGTGAACTGCCTATATGCAACCACTGCAGTTCATTGGGACATAAGAAACATGCATGCCCCATGAAGGAGGTTTTAATGGAAGCAGACTACTGTGAGGAAGCCTTGGATGAAAGTAACAAAAACTTCGCCAGAATGACTGATGGCCACCACCCATTCCACTGTGGTGAAGATGGACTTTACTCCATCGTGTACCCAGTTACACATAAACAACGCAAAGTGGCACAAAAAGCCTGCAAGCAGGCAGCGGCCAAGGTGGCAGCACATGTGGAATCATCCATCGACCTTGGACAAATTCAAGAGGACATTTTTGGATATACACCAAGCCAACCAATCAGAACAATATGCCCAGGTTGAAAATTTTTTAAAGCAACTTGACTGAGTCACCAGGAGACATCAATCATGCACACTTTGAGGAACAATTCAGCTGAAATATGGGCGAAAATGGGGTGCACAATTCTCCAAATTTGAACCACAATATTACAGAACCCAATCAGCACCCCGCATTGAACCATCATGAGACACGTGTGGTAAAAAATAACACAAATTCCAAAAACTGCAATTTCCACGAAAAATTGGGTCAGATCAAGGGAACTGACATTGTCACTGAGAGAGTTGGAGTACAGACGTGGAGCATGGCCAAAGTGAGCCATGGTGGGTTAGGGCCAGAGAGCCCTCCCAACTGCTCCTGAGGCGCCATGGGCACCTCAGTGTCAGTAGGGACACTAAACATTGCGGGAGCCAGGGCTTAAATGTCCCAAGCCAAAAAGCTGGACTTCCTGCGAGAACCCCTTGTAGACATCTTGGCCATCCAAGAAACCCACTGTCTACAAGGGGAAGAAGGATCCTGGTCAGCCAGGGTCTCACCATCACAATTGGTATGGATGTCTCACTGTGGGGTGATCATCTGAAATAACAAAAAATTAAAAATTACAAAACTCCTTGTCATACCTTCACGGTGCATCCTGGTAGCAACAATCACATGTCAAGAGGAAACAATCTCAATAGCATGTATCTATGCACCATGCACCGCAGCTGAGAGAAAAAAGTTCCTCAAAACTGTCCCAACACTCACCCTCCCACCAGATACCATCCTGTTGGGCGACTTTAACTTCTGGGATAATCCCAACACAGACCAATGGCCTAACCCCAGGGGATACCCACCTGGACACATCAAATTCCGCACAATGAAGGCATCCCTTGGCCTACAGGATGCCATACCCCGGATCACCACTCATTTCCCACATGAAATGGCCCAACATACATGAGGGAGCACTCATATCAATGAGCTGCATTAATCACATCATTGTTCCACAATCCCAATGATCAAGAATTTACAAATTTACAATAAAAAAGTCAATTTTTCTGACCACCAACTTGGTTTGGTGCAGCTATCACCAACCTGAACCCACACACAGGTATTGCCCTGGAGAAAGCTACACCCAGAAAACATAAAATTTAATCAAAATATCTAACTGAGTTGAAAACGAGGCCACAAACCCAGAATTCACAGCCCCATTCACTTCAGATCCCATCATAACCTGGGCAAATTTCAAAAAGGAACTAATCAACAAAACCTGACATCTCGCATCACGTAAGTACACCGTCAACACAGCCACAATTAGGCGTACCTTGGCGGAACTGGACCACCTCAAGCTAAACACCCTGAGATCTGGTTATAGCCCCAACTGGGGACGCAAATGGGCGGAAATATCCGCCCAACTAAACACCCTCATCTTTGAGCACCAACACAGAATCAAAGTATTTAACAAAGGTATGTTCATAAAGGAAGGTGAAACATGTTCAACATATTTCTTCTGCTAATTCCACTCCCACAGGAACCAGCCCATGTGCACACAGGTCCTCAAGACTGATGGCGCTGTGGCAACTGACCCTGAGGAGGTCAAGGCAGAAGTACACCGCTATTACACCAAATTATACTGCGATATACTGACAGACCCACAAAAAATCAAAAAATTTATTCAAAACACCAGAATATAAAGCACACCGCTGGACTACAATATACTAAATCTAATAACATGGGAGGAGCTTTGGGATATAATCCGCGGTGCAACACATAGGAAATGCCCAGGGCCTGATGGGATACCCTACAAATTTTACAAAAAATATCTTCATCAAATTGCCCCCTCCTATTGGCGTCTATGAACCAGTGCTTTCTGAAAACACGCCTCCTACCTGGTGGCCATGAATCATATGTCATAACCTTGTATAAAAAGGGTGACAAATTGGACCTGGCCAACTGGCATCCAATCGCACTTTCTAATACTGATACAAAAATTCTAACAAAATTTTAGCAGCCAGATTAGGCACAATAGCCTCTAACGTCCTGTCACCCAACCTGTTTGGGTTTATACCAGGGCTCTCAATCTGGAACAACATACACCCCGTTGCAAACATATGTCAGTACAAAGCAACTGGAGCCCTGGTCTTCTTAGACCAGGAAAAGGCATATGACCGCATTAGTTGACTGTACCTGAAGGATGCCTGAGCGCCTTCAACCTCCCACCCAGATTCATAAACTGGGCGATGCTCCTTAAAGAATCCGCAACCATGGCTGTATGCGGCCCTGGCTTCCTAACTAACAAGATCACACCACACAGAGGGCTCAAACAAGGAGACCCCCTCAGCCCACTGCTGTATAATTTCAGTTTTGATCCACTCCTCCGCATAACTGACTCACGCCCCATGGGCATAACTGCACAAGAACAGCCAACAGTCAAGATACTGGCCTTTGCAGATGACTGCGTGGCAGGTATAGCTAACAACAATGATGTCCAACAGCTGTAACGCACCCTAGAGGAATACTCCCAGGTGAGCAACACATCGCTCAACAAAAGGAAAACAGAAATCATTCTCTTAGGCAAGTACAATAACAACTGGGCCACAACATCAGAACCTCATACCAACACACGAAGAAAAAACCCAATTATTTTACACTTCACATCACCTCCCACCACCACTCCTGTCTGCCACCTTGGGATATGGCTGGAAACAAGGGGATATGCCAATGAGACAATGTAAAAGTAACTTACTATAGCGGGTATCCAACCGCGTCGCCTCCCTCAAGGGAAGATCCCCAGGACTGATGGGGCGAGTAACAGTTGCTAACTCACTCATCCTCCCAATACTATGGTACCCTGACCCCGCGATCGCCTTATCACCCACCTTTATTAGTTCAATCCGCGCGCTCATCCAGGGCTGGCTGTGACCCAAATCCCATCTTCCCATATGGATGGAAACACTCTTTGGCCCACGCTCAAGCGGAGGCATGGGACTAATAGGTTTTGAGAGCTACGCCAACCGCATCCTGGGTACCTGGATAAAGGAAGTCCTTGCCCCAGACCTCCCACAACAACACTGGTCCAGGGCAGCGAGGACTAACTTCGCACAGGCGCTCAAATTAACCAACCCACATAGCCCACCCAGACTACTATCATACCTTGCTAAACACCCTACTGCAATGGCCCGCATGGAACCCCCTCACTTCAAACGGATCATCCAAATCATCCACTGAATGGGATGGACCGTAGGGAACACTGGAACTGTGCAGGGAAGGGGACGACCCAGCCCCCACTTAAAATTGAGAAATTCAGAAAACCACCCCACAGAGAGACATGCTTGCTATGACCCCAACCATTGCTAGAATTGAATACCTAGATGCGTTGGACATCCCCTATGACTTAACCACACAGAAGACAGTGTGGAGAATGACGCACAACCCACTACTACAGCCGAGGGTAAGAGCCAAGTCCTGGTGCTGTCTGAGAAGGACCTATAGGATGGCGGATTGCTCCAATTCCCTCCATGCAACCTGCGCAGTATGTGGAAGGGAGGGCTCCCTACATCACCGCCTAGAAACATGCCCCCCTAACCAGAGCCATATAGCAGGAAGTCGCGCGCCTGCTTAAGCTCCAAAACGAGCAGGAATTTTCTATATCAAAGAGCCTCCTCGCGCTCCATATTGAGTCACCAATCCCATCTACCCTCCGCTCCCTAATGATACCCATTGCAATGTGGACAATCCACACCATTGCCTTAGATGTTTTCAAGGGCATGGTCCCAACCATCCATGGGGTTATCAACAATTTCCACGTCCACTTATTGAAGCATTTCCAAGCCTGGCTCTATGGATATATGAGGCCAAGGCAACTGGCGCACATAGAATCGTGGTTCCACTTTGGTTCCTCCGCACAGACCCCTTCCTTCACACCTGCTACATAGTGGGGGAAACCCCCAAAAGTAACGCACCAACCCCCCCATACCTGGCAGTCCCGCTGGCAACAGGGGTAACCTGAGTGCCCCAGGGTGCCCAATTTTATCTATCTTCATTTTCCACATATACTCAGTAATGCCTGTTCCCTGGTCATCTTGACTCGGCTAAATAAAACTCAATTGGTATTAAAAGCTAATTTTGACATAGACCAACAAAGCCCATGAGTCAGGGTCATTAAGCTGACTATTATTAACTCTGACTTAACCAACAAAGACCCTGGGCCTGTGTCATCATAGTCAAATACTATTAAGTGGAATTTATAGGCCATGGATCCCAAGCTTCACATAAGCTTAGGATATTACTGATCCATAATCACTGATACCTTTGGTATGATCCATAATAGTTTTAAGCATAAGTTAACATTATTATGTCCCTATCAAATATCTGATGATTAGGTCCAGTCAACTACTCAACACTTTCCCCACCTTGACTAGATATAAGCGGCAGTTACCCTTCCTTCTGAGTCACAATGTCTAACTATTTGCAATCTTCAAATATGAACAATATATCAATAGCCCTTTGGCCTCAGGCAGACAAGTCTCTCGTAGATTGAGCAAGTCCATGCAGCATGCTATGGTCAACTTGGGTGTGTTGCCTTCGATTTCTCAAAATGGGTCAACCAGCCACGCTTCAACAGTACCTGAGAGTTCAGCTTTGCGTCCCGCTGCAACTTCAGCAATCACCAATGTACCTGAACAGGCCCCCTTGAATCAAGTTCTGTCCAACAAGCAACCCAATGGGTCAAGCGGGATCCTCCTTTAACTCTCCTTAACCTTTTGGGCTTCTGAAGCCATTCAGCCCCAGGAAACCCTCATCCAGCATCAATTTGCTTTGTTTGGGAAGCTCCTTCTTGACTTTTTATTACCCTTTTTCAAGTCTTCCCTCCAACAATCATATTTCCTCCTTATGCAGAGGCAGTGTGGCTTCATTGAGTTTTTAACTCAATTTGATGTTGAAACTTGTAGCAGCCTACTTGTCATCCACACTTGCTAATGAGCCTGAGGTTGCCTCATTCAATATTTTTGATGCCGATCAGGCTCTTATTTTCGCTAACTTGGTTTCTAGGCCTTGGTGCAAACCTACTTTGGTATATACCGATTTACACGTCCCATTGGGCCTACAAACTCAGTATTAAAGATTAGCGCATCCTGGTATTATACCAAGCCCTTTGCAAAAGCCTGGCAAAAGGGCTTCTAAAAAAGTATATCCCACAGATTGCTCTTTTGGGAGCATGCATTCATTTCCCTCCTTTCTTGCTTTCCACTGAAACCGTGCTTAACATGCACAGGGTTTTAGACGAGGCTATTCACAGATGTTTTGTGCAAAATTGTTTCTCCCCCCAGTTTACCCCTGTCTTGAAAGCCTTCTTTCCAAGTGTATCTTCCTTTCTGCGGCATGTACTCCTGAGTCAAACCTCTCTCACCTGTTCTGAAGTCCCTTCAAATGGTCTTTTTTTAGTTCAATGGCCTTTCTTGATTCAACCAGGCTAGGGTGCCTGGTGCTGAGCCTTTTTGGGTTTGTCACATCTCCAACAGGGTCTGGATAGTCAAGACTTGTATGAGATTTGCATTTCTCCAATACTGTTACAGGCTCCCCCAGTTCAATCTCACTTTCATCCCTCTCCCAAAGAAGGGTAAAATAGTTCCAGTGGCAATAAGGCATCTGATATATGAATTAAATTTTTTGTTTTTTTATTATCTTTTGTTTTTTTTATTTTTCATTATTGCTACTATATATTTTTTCCCTTTTATACTTTTATTATTATTCCTTATGATATGGATGAAGGAATAGGGCCGTTAGCCTAGCAGGTAAGACTTCTTCCACCCTAGTTCATGTGTTGATTTCAAAACCTGTACTGGCTAGAAAAATTTCTCGGTGTGGTATATTTGTCCCAAGGAATACCACCTCAAATATTTAAATTTAAATTTGAATTTATTGCGGGGAAGGCCGACCATGGGACAGACACTTCTGAATATGACTCAGGAAAGATAAACTTAGTACCAGGGGGAGGCACCCCAGAGAAGCGATGCTATCTCTTGTTGCCAGCGGGAACGCCACTTATGGGGGAGGGGGAGGGAACGTGTGTAGGGGCCGTAGCCACTATTGAGCACGTGTGGAGGAAGGGGTCTGATTTGATGAAACAGACTGGTAACCGGGAGGAGACCAGCTGTTAGCGACGCGGTGGGAGATATCTAAACATCCACGCTTGAAAGTGGTCCACCAAATGAGACCGGAATCTGTGGACAGCTTCTGGGAGGGTGGGGATGGAGCCAGCGATGGCATTCAAGACAATCGTGCGGATAGTCCACATGGCGATTGCAACCACCAGAGCATGGAGGGAGGGTGGGAGGGGGAGGCCATTGATGAAGCAAACATATCTCTTGACAGACTGAAGGGATGCATTTGATCCTGGCCCAGCGGACGTTGGACTTCGCGCCATATCACTTTAGAGGTGGGGCACTTATCCAGGCGGTGGAACAGCGATTCATACTGTCCACACACGACACAGGATGAGTGTAAAGCGTTAGAGCGCTCAGCTGTATGATACACCCGCCTCAGGCAGCGCCACACATGGAACAGACTTGAGGCTGCAACAGAGGATGGTGTGCGTATTTCCAGATAGTCTTTTGGGTCTCAGTGGAGTAAGGGATGTCCATCATGTCCAGGTAGTCCACCATGGATAGGACATGGGGTCGAATGGGGATCACGCCATCATGGATGGGTAGCCCCTGTACCTCTTGTGTGAACTGAGGAGAGGGGCGGCCTCTTCGGGTTGTATGTCCAAGAATACAAATTCTCCACTCTGCACTTCGCATGGAGAGTAGGATTCGTTTGTAGTGGGTTTTAGTCCCATGAGGACCTGTGGCCGATGTGTGTGATGCGAGGTATTTCATCAGGGAGTGGGGGTTTGATGGATTGTTGAGTCCCAGGGCTCAGGAGAAGTTGGAGTGGGCCGCGCGGGACCAGTGTTGGGATGGGAGTGTAGGAGCGGTGACGGCCGCGATCCAAGTGCCCAGGATCTTGGCAGCATGGGCTTTGAAGTCAAGCAGACCCATGCCACCTTGATGATGAGGGCCAAACATGACCTCTAACCATACTGGTGGAGGGCGGCCTGACCAAAGCCATCCTTGCAGCAAAGCATACAGGGATTTGAAGAAGCTTGGTGAGAAGGGGATGGCGTGGGCTCTGAATCAGACTTTGGATAGGAGCATAGAGTTGGCAAGAACAACCCTGCCAGTGAGGGTAGTAGGGTGGGCTCTGAGAGAGGCGATTCACTTCATCACGTTGTCTAGTATATGGCACTCCATTACTGCTGACGCGTATCCGCCTGCCTCCATCCAAACGCCCATATGGCGCACCGGTCCTATGGTAGGACGTGGCACAAAGGGGAGCACCAGTGGAGCGGTGTGTGTTGAGTTAGTAAGGCGTGGACGTGGGCGAGCAGATGGGCCAGGTTGGGAGCTACTTGCTGGGGCCCAGCAGTTCTGAAACCAACCAAGGAGGATGATTTCGGTTTTGGAGGCGTTCAGTGCCGCGTTGCTTACCCGGGAATATTCCTGGATGAGGGCTTCAAGCGCGCGTGGATTTTTGTTATTAGACACCCCCACCACGCAATCATCTGCAAATGCCATCATCTTGACTGGAGTTTGGCCTGGCACATGGATCCCAGTGAGGTGGGCATTCACATTTCACAGTAGTGGGTCAAGGCTGAAGTTGTATAAGAGTGGGCTGAGGGGTCCCCTTGTCGCAAGCCCCTTTGAGGGTGGACTACTTCCGTTAGGAAGCCTGGGCCACGCACTGCCATTGTCGCAGATTCTGTGAGCAGCATCACCCAGTTTATAAGGCGGGGGGTAGGCGGAATTGATGGAGGCAGGCCCTTAGGTATTCCCAGTTTACTCTATTATATCCTTCTGTTGGTCCAAGAATACAAGTGCCCCAGAGGCTTTGGACTGGCATGCGTTAGCCACAGAGTGCACGTTGTCCCAAATTGACCTTCTGGGGATGAAACCGAATTGTTCTGGGGAGATGGTGGCAGATGCTACAGTCCCTAAACGATTAGCCATGATTTTTGTTAAAATTTTGGTGTCTGTGTTTGTTAGAGAAATGGGGCACCAGTTGGCTAAGTCAAGCTTATCCCCTTTCTTGAAGAGTGTGACAGTAAAGGCTTCATGTCCTCCTGGTAGGAGGCGCGCCTCCAACAGGCTTTGGTTAAGTGAGGCTAGTAGCAATGGGGATATATATTTGAAATATTTTTGTAGAGCTCATATGGAATGCCATCTGGGCCTGGGCATTTTTGGTTTGGCGCACCGCGAATGGCTGTCCATAATTCATTTGGAGTAATTAAATTCATTATTTCTGGGTATTGGAAAATGGTGCAGATATGAGCTCAGTTGAGAAATTCCGCCATTTTGGCTGGCTGAATTGGTTTGGCTCAGTATAACTCAGAGTAATATTTTTGCATTTTGATTGTTACGATGGCCAGTGTGTCCACAATGGAATTATCCGATCTTCACACCTGTGTGCAGGCCATGCTCTGGCGTGGTGCGAAATTTTTTAAAGAAGTATGCGGTGCACTTGTCGCCTTTAGCGATGCGTGTGGCCCTGTATTGGACACAAACCTGATGTTTATGTTGCCTTTCGAGTGCGTTGAGGTGGGCGGCTGCCTCCGCCCACTTCTGGCCCCATGCAGGGCTGTATCCTGTGGCTGGAATGTTAGACTCCAAGTGGGCCAATTCCACCAGAGCGCGCGAGATGACCGCTGATGTGGCTTGTGAGCGTCTGGAGGAGAGATGGTGATAGTGGCAGATGGTGTCATCTTTGAAAGTTACCCCATGTGGAAATGGGGTCCGCGCAAAACGGTGCAACAAACAATTTTGCCAAAGTTGCCTCTTCCACCCACATGGAAAATCCTGGTGACGCGAGCTTGGGGGGTCAGATTTTGCACCAATGTGGGGCCTTTACAACTGTGATGGGTAAGTGGTATGTTATCGAGACCAGTCAGTGGTCAGAGAATTCTATTTTTGTTGTTTTGAAGTGGGAGATGTGGGGTTGGAATTTCGCCAGCATTAGAATAAGGTCGATGTGGGTCATGGACCTTAATTGGCCGTTGTGGACTTGGGGATGCATCATGTTTTTAAGCAGTAGGGAATGTCGTGGCAGTGCATCCATTAACCCAAGGGTGGCTTTTTAGAACGCGTAGTTCTACATGACCCTGTGGGGCGTGGGATGAGGGCGGCCACCGGTCCATTGGTGAGGTTAGCCAACAGTTCATGTCGCCAACTAGGAAAGACTCAGGGGGTAGCAGGAGGGATTTTACCAACGAGAAAAATTCCTGACGCTTGTGTGCACCATTTGGGGTGTAAATGTTGACAATTGTGTGCGCAACGTCAGCCCACAAGAAGGTGATGATGAGCACTTGGCCATTTAGGAATGTTTCTGAGGATGTGAATCAAAAAAATTATTTTTCTGAATTTGCACCCCACAGTGCTTTGACCAATAGGATAGGGATGGTAGGAGCATTGTTTTCCAAGCTTCCTCAGAACCTAATGGACAGTGGGACTCCTAGATGGCCAGGATATCCATGGGTAAATTGAGTTGTAAAAAACTCAGTTTCCTAGCCCAGGATGAAGTGGCCTTGAGTCCAGCAATATTCAGCATCCCTAGAGTGAAGGTTTCCCCCATCGCACCTTAGGTGCAAGGGGTGGGCCCCAGGCCCACCAGCCTCTTCAAGGTCCCCATGGGATTTCACAGCAGTGCGGGTGTTAGCAGCAACACTATTGGGGTTTTTGTTAATTTTTGCAGAAAGAGTCACATTAGCTTTGGCCTTTGCTTTTTGTTTTCCCGACGTCAGACGAATTTTTTGCGGTGTGGATAAGTTCAGTGCACTGCCGAACGGGGAAAATTTTTTTTTTCAATTGGGTTAGGTCCCAAGTCAGTTTTGACTGGAGCTTGGGTGCAGCAATTGGGTGAGATCAAATCTCCCATCAGATCCTCAGATTGAGTGGCCCACTCAGCATGGGCCTCCCAATCTGATTGGGTGATGGATTCCTGAGTCGCTTCTGCTGTGAAGGTCTCCATGTCCTCCTAGCGTTATGGGTGTGGGATGGTGGTGGTGGCCTTGGCCGCTTCCTTGGCTGTGGCCCTGCAGGCCTGCTTAGCCTTCTTCCACTCCTGTGGGGAGATGGGCTTTACCAATAGGTAGCAGCCTTGTGCTCCCCACGGGAAAGCCTCCTTGGTGCTTGCAGTTGGTTTGTAGTGCGCCTCTCCGCTGGCCATGGCCGCTGAGGGGTGCTCTTGGAATGTGACGCCCTCCTTAATGGGGCATGCATGCGCCTTATGGCTGAACGCATCACAGTGGGTGCAAATGGGGGCGCGCTGCGACGGTTACCCAGAATGGGTGGGTGGTATGCCCTGCGATGTCAATAAAGGTGGAGTGTGAATCTGGGTTAGGTCCTTCACGATCTCCTCAGTTGGGGTCAGAATTGCGATGGCTTTGCCAGTGCACAGGTGTGGCATCAGTGTGAAATGTTGCATTTCAAAAGATTGTATTTCGCTGTATATGGCGAGACCATCTTTCAGGTGCTGCTCCAAAATGTCACGGTTTACTGTAGTAGGCAAAAAGTCAAACGTGAGGAAAATTTGGTTTGATTTTGTCCATCTGGTGCATTTGGTTTTGATGACCCATTGCCCTTCGAGGAGGTCAACCACTATGTGCACCGCTGCAGCCTCATCTGCTGCTATTTTGCTTTTGAAACCCAGGTCCAGCCAACTGCGTGACATGGAGTGAGGTGCAACATACACCGCGGTTGGGAAAATTTTGTGTACATCTTCACAAAATTTTTCCCATAAGGCCGTTTTTGGATGTCCAGATACACATGGACTCCGAATTCCACCAACGAAAGTGGCTGGGAGTGTGGCGTGTTGATGTACTGGTTGCATTGTGCTTGCCATGTGAGTATCTCTGGGGAAATTGTGACCGCCAGTTTTTTGAGATTTTTTTTCTATTCAGCTGGATTCTCCAGGGCGTTTTTGAATGTTAGAGGCCACGGGCCTTCCACCTGCTCCTCTTGCCTTGCTTGCCCAACTGCTCCCAGACATGGGCGCAGACTAATCTCCTCTATGAGATTATCAAACTAGATTGAGTCTTGAATTGAAAGGTTGCAAAAGTGTCTGCAACGAGAAAGAAAAGTTCCACCTCAAATATTTAAAGATATGAATGAAGGAACTTAGCAAGTACTCAATTTACAACCCAACCACCTTGATCATTAATGGTATATACATATTTGGACAATTTATCCAATCTAGTAAATGGATCTTTCCATAGCGAGGCCAGCTTGTGCACGCAGCCTATGCTATGAGTGTCACAATATACTAAGTCTCCTTCCTTGAACTTAGTCACCGTAGCTTGTTTAGTGTCATCGTAGCTCTTATGACTAATTTTTTGACTAATCACGTTTTGATAGGCTTCATATTTCAACTTGATTAAGGTCTTTTCTAGTTGCTCAACATATTTATTTGGGCTAATTGCTTCAGTTAAATTTAGTACTGAATATAATGATGGAGGCAGAGTGGACTGTCTATCATACAAAAGTCAAAACGGGTAGTAGCCCATGCTGCTGTGGTGTCCAATTTTGTATGCAAATACAGTAGCACTAATGTAAGTAGCCCATTTCAAAGGCGCCACAGCTGCATTTTTGTGCAATATGCAGACTAGAGTGCCATTCACTTATTCTACCAAACTGTTAGTATCAGGATGGTATGGTGTTGACAACACTCCCTTGATGTACATCAACTCATTTAACCGTTGCACCATCTGGGAAGTAAAATTTGTGCCATTATCCGTCAAGATCTTCTGTGGGCATCTGTGCTTATAAATATTATCATCCATTATTGGACAATTGCCTTCTTGACTTCAGCAAAAATATGTTGCAGGTAAGAATAGTTCTAACTCACCAAATAAAATCAGCCGATTACATGTATGATCTTCTAATATTATGGCTTTGAATGATAGTAATGATAATATCGGCCAAAAGACCCTGACTTTTCTCAGCTAAACCCCACAGATTGGGGTAAAACCTTTAAAAATATTAAAATGTCAAATACCACCTAATCAAGCAGTCAGATTGCCCCAACCATGTGTGAAAACCAGGGGGAGTCCATTGGAGGTTCCTCCTTGGACTACATCTAGATTAAAACCAACATATAAGCTGGGACCACCCCGTTCTATAGGCTGGGCGGGGTCCCCCAAGATACAATAATTTTTGTTAATGGGGGTAGGCTAAAATATATTAAGTCATTACCCCACGGGTATGTCTTACCTAAAAATAACTCCCCATTATTGTTCAGCAAAATTGGATGTGTTTTCCAAGACTTAATAGGCTACATTATCATATTTCCTAGTTTGGACCAGTCTAAGCTATTTTGAATTTATTATTGAATTTCCCTCATCCCTTTAATACAGCTTAAATACTGAATAGTTGAATATCAAGGGGGTTCATTTTTCCCATGCCAATGCTATTAACCTTATAAAAATCAGCTTTTGGTTATTTAGTGTTATTATATTTTTATTATCTAATACCCTTTTGTGGATCCAGCACCTATCAGCACCAGAGAGCTAAAAAAAGCTGGATTCCCACATCCATAATGAAGTTGGCAGTAGTTAAAGCCCATCATCTCAAATTGCTTTTGCTTCTACCCATTTTGTCAGATGGTTGATAGCAGCAATTATGTATTTTCTTAGGTTATTCACATGAAAAGGGCCAACTATAAAATTGACATGGTATGCTAAGCCAAGTCATGTTTGATCAAACAATATTTCACATCCAACTTCATAGGCTTTGCAATTTGGCATGAATGACATTTATTGAGTATATCTTGGATATTAAATTGCATGAAATCCCAATAGTAATTAAATCAAATTAATTCTAGCATTTTGGTCAATCCACCATGCCTGACGGCCTTGTGTGCTTGCATAATAATCTACATTTGGTTAGAAGGTTTTGGTAAAATTTGTTCTTACCCTTGGGCTTGAGCTTGTATGAAACTACATTCCAATATTTGGTGTCAGTTAATGCTTTTTCAATTGCCTTTTGTACTTCAGGTGGCTCGTCCCAATACTTTTGAGTAATCATTTTTTCATGAAGCTCATCATCCAAACTTCTTAATACAGCTACAATAGGAAGTTGAGATAGTCCATCTGCATTTTGATGGGCTGCTCCAGCTCTATGAATAATTTCATAGTCGTACGCCTGTAATTTCAAGGCCCAGTGGGGTAATCGTCCCTCAGTCTTCTTAAAATTGTGGAGCCATTGTAATGAGCTGTGATCCATCACTACTTGAAACTTGGTGCCATAAATGTAAACCTGAAATTGTTTAAAAGCGTAGATGACAGCCAAACATTCTTGCTCAGTCACTGTATAATTACACTAATGCTTATTCAGCGTCCTGCTGCAATAAGTGACCAGATGCTCCTAGCCATCATCCCCAATCTGAGATAGCACACCCCAATTGCAGTCAACGAGGTGTCAGTTTATATGATAAAAGAAAAGCTGAAATATGGATATTTTGGGACAGGCACCGTGCTTATTTTGGTTTTTAAAGCCTCAAAGGCTTGTTGGCACTCATCTGCCAGGCAAAAACGAATACCTCCTTGTAGTAAATGGAATAAGGGATCAGCAATCCTTGTGAACCTTTCTACTTATCTTCAATAGTATCCTGCCATGCCCAAGAATAATCGAACATACCTCATATCATTAGTGGTTGCATTTTTTTAATCACTTCCATATCTTGAGGTTGAGGCGCAAGCCCATAGAAATCAATGATGAACCCAAGTTCTTCCGATTGTTCTTTTAAAAATTGACATTTTCTAGGTTTAATATTCAGATTGGTCTTCAACAGCCGCTTGAACACTTGTTCAAGGTGCTCCATATGTTCAGAAAATGTTTGCAAAAAGACATTGATATCATCCAGGTACACCAGTATGCAGGGTAATTTATGGTCCCCCAAAATGATGTCCATTGCGCACTGAAAGGTTGCTGGCACATTTCACAGCCCCTGTGGCATGCACGTTAGTTTGAAACAACCCTTATGCAGCAATCATCATGCGCTTCTCCTGCTCCTCTTGAGGCAGTTAAATTTACCAATATCCTGAGATAAGGTCCTTTGTGGTACATATTTTGCCTCTCAGATAATCCATAGCATCATCAATTCTGGGAGATGGATATGAATCCTTTTCATGATGACATTGAGGCGCCAATAATCAATAACAACTCAATTGCTGTCATCTTTTTCTTTATGATAAAACTGGCCTGGCCCACAGGCTATTAGAGGGCACAATCATTCACTTTTAAGCAATTTTTCTAGCCCTTCTATGACTATTTCAGCGCTAGCCCTGGGAACAGGACTGGCATTATTCTAATAGGCACATGGTCCCCAGTGTCAACAAAATGCTGTACTCCTTTTGCACAACCTAATACTTGATCATCTTTGGCAAAATTTTTTGGAGTATCGTTAAAACAACTCTAGTGCTTCATTTTTTTAGTACTAGATGGTCCCAACCTGAGGGGGATTCATCGATGTTTATTGAATTACGCCTGGGCTCCTAAGAGCCTGAGGCGAGGGAAGGGGAGGGAGGAGGCATCGAGAAATGGAGGGGGGTTTGCGCGCCAGAGCCATTCTGCAGTGACAACTGAGCGGGGGAGGGTTAGCGACATAGTGCAGACCTTCAGGGCCATCTCAAAGTGTACCTGAAAGTGGGTGATCATGTGTGGAAGGGTCCACACCTGCTGGTCAAAGGCAGCACGAAGGAAGGAGTTATGGATGGTCCAGATGGCTGTGGCATAGGCGAGGACATGGAGGGGTCGGTGGCAACCAGGCAATGTCTGCTCAAACTCTAGTGCTTCATCCTTCAGTATTCTGATAATCCAGTAAACAATTCTTGGGGAATTACAGTATGTGCCCTAAAGCTTTCAGTTGGTAAACTGAAATTCTATAAATCACCAAATTTCAATAGCTGCTTTTAACTGTCCTTTTAGAAACAGATTCACGAATGTGACTTATTGATATTTATTAAACTAAAAAATTCGGCTAGTCAATTCTGCTAATAATAAATCAATCTCCCCATGCCCTGGTATAAGTATTCCAGGCGCAACACTAGATTCCATCTGAGAATGATCCCAAGGGGATACAACCTCCCTGTATAGTCCTTCTGGAATATTCAGCGTAGTCCTAGTCCTCAGAACCAGTTGATGGCCTGGAGCTATTGTTGCATCCTGATTCACCCATAGAGGTATTCCTCAATTTTTTTATAGCATTTGGCATGGGGCGGCTTCAATTTCCCTGCTGAATATATCCTACTAGTATTTTCCCATCAGCATAAGATATATTGATAAAGTTTTTGTGACAGCTAGTGGGCTTTGTATTGTCACATGAGTGAAAGTTTTGAAACTGATTTGATCAATGTTGTAAAGATGTTTCTTTAAAATCGCATGAGATCCCATAGGTCTTTAGAAAACTAGTTATAATTGGCATGTCATTTCTTGCGTTGGGAAGCACTATTGCGGGTGCAGCTACTACCAAAGCTCCAAATCGCAGTGGCAAGGCGTTGTAAGCTCCTTCACTCTTAGTACTGTTGGGACCCATGGTCCCTTATTCCCGATGGTGGACAATTCCCAGAGCAATTTTCAATTTCTTTACCAACTTTTGTGGAGACAATGTTTACAGGTTCACTGCTATAAACAATAGCTATAACTTTGATCTTGTTGACCAGAATGTACATGTAAGTGCACTCATAGTAGTAAGAATCAATAGTGTTTACTAATTGAATATGGGAAGAATCCAAAGAGTTAAGAGTGTGCTTCAGAGTATTCCCAATACCGGGACTAAAATTTATGAATGTGTTAATTGGCATAGCTATATTCACCCTTTCAAGCTTGGGATATCTGCTGCATATGATCGGCACTTCATCTGGAATATTCTCAAGTATTTGTTGCACATATGGTTTAGCGACTACTTTAGAGGCTTCAGGCATGACAACCTTACTCTGAGAGCGAGTTATCACATGTACATTTGTAGAATCTTCATATAATACTAAAATAGAATTTGTTTCGTTGTTAAACAAAGCCCTGTGGCCTGTGTATTCTTGTCAATCAGGTGGGACTGGTGTTAGCAGCACAATAGAGTGTCCCACATCTATTGTGCTTGTTCTTCTCCTCCTCCTGTGCATTATCAGAAAGACTATAATGACATTACGCTGATGGCATTGGAAGCAAAGTGTCCTTTATGATTGCAGTTATAACAAGCAATCTCATTCATTGGGCGTGGGGCTCTTGTATTTGAGGTTCGCTCAGTTTTCACAGGTGGATCACTGTCAGTCTTATTATTGGTTTTGAAGGGTTTTCCAGCAGAGGAAGCAGATCCTGATCTGTGCCCAGTATTAGGAGGGCCACAATTTTGTAAACATCTGCGTAAATAGTCAACTAATTTGGATGGTGCAAGGTTTTTCACAATAGCAGACAGTAAAGTGTTCAACAAATTTTGGTAAGTTTGTACTGCATGTTGTAATGCAATCCTAGTGTCAAAATCAACCATAGCCTTTGAGCCTAGGAGAACTTAAACTTCGCAATAGAATCAATCCATAAAATTTGTCAATCGCTTTATATTTCTTAAAGCAAATGTTCATAAACTTAAATTTTCTAGTTGACATTCGTTCTGGACCTCCAAATTCACAAAGTACAGCCTCTTCAACTTCAGTGTAGGTTGGGGTTTTGTCAATGTGAGGCATAATTAACTCAACGCTCCACTTATCCAAGCAGTTAATCATAGTGGCTGATTTGGTATGGTCACAGGCCCTATACATGGCCATTTCAAAGCGTTTAACAAATGTGATTACACTTCTGTTTTTGTCAAAAGCAGGCAGGTTTGCTGGTTTATAATCATTTTTTCCCATCCATGGTTATCACAATTATTTCTTTGTTAGCTTGATCCAGGCGTACTAGGGCGCTAAGGCATTGTATCACGGTTATATGGTGTTGTGGTTGGCCAAAGCAACCATATTTTAGGAATTTGTTAATGTGGCCCAGCATCTGTTTCTTTAGCTACTTCTAAAGATTCATCCTCATATATTTGGAAGAGTTTTAAGTAAAGTGGTTTGTGGCACACTGGCAACACCCTTCATCCAAAGATCAGATTTGATCATTGATTTCATTTTCCCAATTGATACAATTTTGATTTTTTTAATCTTAATTTCGCAATTTCCTCGATCAAACTAGTAGTTTTTAGTTGTAAGATGGAGATCACTTAGTTTTTTTCCATGATTGTTTTCTTGAAATTTATTACTTCTCCATAAAAAATATTGTTTTAATTGTTAATAGAGGTAACATCTTAATTAAAAATATTGATTTGTCAATTAAGACAATCAATAAAGTTTTTAATTTTTTCATTCTCCGCCCATTGGTTTCTAAATTTTGTGTGCCAGTAGTTGATTTTTTTGGTGTATTCATCCTTCATCTGTAAAAATTGGGAACTCAGTCATTGATGCTGGTCATGAAATTCATCATTATGGTTTAATTGCGCATCTTGGTCTTTGTGTTTAACCTCATGAACTCTGAAGCATTAATGGAAGTCTAAGCGATATTGGTACCCTATATTTAGTAATTCCTCTTGCCTCTAAGAAGTTGTCAAAGATGTGATGCAATCTCTTGTTTAGCTCTTGAACTAATTCTACTACCTGATCATTAGTCCAATTGGCTAGATTATAATTTGCCTCCAAACTAGAATAACCTTAGCAAAGATGGATTCTAATTGATCATTAAAACTAGTTCCACCTGGCTGGAGTTGTATGAGAAGTTGACCAACTTGGTGATGGCCACATGATGGCGGGCAATTGTTATCTGAGAATTTATGGAGATGGGGTGTACAAATTTAAATATTAAGCGATATTTACTAAAATAAATTTTTTTGGACTTGAGCTACACTTAATTGATGATGAGCTAGATATCTCATCCACAACACATCTTGCTGTCATAGGCAATAAAATGGATTGCTACTATTGTCCGCGGGCCCTTGTCCCATTTGATACCCTCTTAACAGCTGATGTTCAAGATGTTCCTGCTCTTCAGGTGAAATGTGTTTTTCAGGGTAGGTAATAATGAGTACATCATCCCAATTAATCTGGGACAGTCATTTCAGTATTCCCAATTCTGCCCAAGAATGGTTTTAAATAATTGATTGGGATTGCTCCCCTGTTCAGCGTGGTCACCATATGCGTTCCCAGCCATGAGCGCCACTTGTTGAAGTATGGCCTACTTCAGATGGGCTGGTTCTTCTTATAAGTAAGTTTGGAGTTTTAAGCATCTATTGTATGGAGACAATAGACCAGATGGTGACAATAGTCAAGATATAAACTCCTTAAAAATGACACTTCAAAGCTGATTCTTCTGTCATTACTTGGACAATGGCTCGCTGCCCTGATCCTTCTGATCCCAAGTAAATTCTTGAAACAATATAACATAAAACTATTAAATACAAAAAACTTGTATATCAAGCTATGAACTTGTTGTAATAATTGATTGTACTTTATTAGCATCAATTGGAGATCATATATAGGGTTTGATGTTAAATACATCTAGCCCATGACGCCTCAATTTTTAATGGCACTTAGCCATAGGAACGCTTAATAAGTTTATCTGATGGTCTACAATCCTTTCAACTTGGGGCATCTCTTATGGCCTCAGGGTCAGTGTCAAAATCTTAAATATCTCAAGACAGCATTTCTGAAGCATCTGCAAATAGCCGAACTGATGCTCCTTTTAGCGATTGGTGCACATACCAAGGCGATATGTACCACTATTTAGTAATTAATTTTTTTCAAATACTCGATTAGTATTAAAAGCTAATTTTGACATAGACCAACAAAGCCCACAAGTCCAGGTCATCAAGTTGACTATTATTAAGTCAAACTTAACCAACAAAGCCCTCAGGCTTGTGTCATTTTTGTTGAATATTATTAAGTGGAATTGATAGGCTGTGGATCATAAGCTTCACATAAGCTTAGGACATTCCTGATCCATAATCACTGATATCTTCAGTATTATTCTTAATAGTTTAATCATAAGTTAACATTACTATGTCTTTATTAAACATCTGAAGATTAGGTCCAGTCACTACTCAACAATAATGTTCTTATATTCTGGGACAACTCCATGGCTGCAACTGCAGGAGTAGACCTGAGATCATTGACATCTTAAAAACGCTTTATGAATTGCATCAATCGAGTCTTGACCTTGGCTGCAATTGCGAGATGAGAACCACCATTTTCTGCAGCATTAAAATCTTTTGATGATATCAGGTATTAAAGTCTTCTTTCCCCTGTTGAGAGGACACAATCTCCTCCAAATCCCTCTCTGGCGCTCCATCTATTAGATTGAATATGATTTTCAGTAGGAAGACTCTCAAGGGAGTCTGTTTACTCTCATTAAATGTGCTAAATATGCAGAGCCTTGATGGTAGAACCAGCTGGTAGGAGACATGACCCATCTTTATAACCACGCGGTGAGTCCCACCTCCTTTGCCCCAACTTCTTACCCGATTTCTTGATAGGGATATTCTTGGCATCAAGCATCACAAGATCCTTCTTCACATTCTGGACTGACCCTTTTCTTACCATCTGCAAGCTCCTTATAGACATCATGACAGCCTCCAAGTTTTTATTTAACCCTTGGTGTATTCTTGATGAACTTATCAAATCCGCCACTACTACCACCTTGGACTTACAACTGGGTTCCATGTTAAATTTGTGGTTAAAGCCATAATTGGCAAATAAGTGAGAAATCCAATGGAAGAATGCTGGCTTTGTTGTAGCTGAATTGCGCTAAAAGGAGGTGTGTGGCCCAATCTGGTTGGTCAGCCATTATGTAACACCACAAAAATTTTTCCATTCATTAATTAACTCTCTCTGTCTAAACAACTGATTGTTAATGGAATGCAATAGAGTGCGAAGAATAAATTTAAAGAGTCTTGTGTAACACTTCATAAGTTACAGATGTTACTGAGTTCTACGTTCACTGATAATCTCTTGAGAAACCTAAAGGCAGAGAAAACATGGTTAACAAATAATATGGCCATCTAAGCTGAAGTTATTGTGGTAATGATGGAATATAGTGGGTGAGCTTGGCAAACCAGTCTACAACTACCATGATAGCATCATACCCATCAGAGATGGTAGCTTTACAATAAAATTAATTAAGAGGTAAGTCCAAGGTCTCTCTGCTTTCTGGACTGGTACCAAAAACCCTATGAGAGGTTGAAAATATGGTTACATCTTGTAGCAGACAAGGTAGACCTTTGTATACCTTGCAACCTGAGTGAAAATTCCCTTCCAGTTAAACATATGGCGAATAAGCTCCAGGGTTTTTGATTTCCAGGGGTTCCCCACATTTATATAATAATGATGTATCTTAATTATCTTTATGCGAAGTGGTCTTTCAAGAGCCCATAAGCGTTCCTATAACCATACCATTCCATCTTTTAAATGGTAAACTTTGTTATATCCTCCTGATTAAATGTGCATTTGGGATAATATAAAGTATATTTGGCTGATAAGGACTGAGAAAGTTTTACCTTTCTGAACATACTATAATCAACCATAATCTTCAAAGAAGCAAAAACTGAAATATACGCAGTGGTGAATTTCTTAGATTTAATCTTCCCTAGAGGAAATGCTAGGGGGTGTTATGAAACTCCACTTGCTTGGGGTCAGGAGCCAAAGCAGGTTTATGGCTTGTTATGAAATTGACAGAATCATTAAGATATGCCATAAGGGTTTTTTCACAGGGTTAATCCACTGAACAATTGGAATGGATGATATGAAGATTGTCAGTCCCTCGGAACACACTCAAACAAATAAATATAACAAAAGGGAGCAATTTCCCTGAAAACGCTTCTTTTATTATAATATATTAATCTGAGCGGATCCTTTCTAGTCCGCTTACTCTCTCTCAAACTACTCAGAAAATCCCCCTCTCAATCTCCTCATCTCGCTGATATCACAGTGACTTTGGTCAGTACTGACACTTGTGCTTAGTTTATTCATTCCACCATATTCTTACTGGTTCCAGCAGAGTTCGTCATTCAATAAATTCACAATCGCCTTAGTTCGAGGTGATCCACTCAATATTCATCATACATCAACATCTCATTATATATCATTTGTTGACATTGTCTTAATGCCTAATTTAAAGGCATTCTAATATCATTTATTCAACCCAATGTCACCTCATCTCAAGGAACTCAAATACTCAGACTCTATAATTATTATCAGCAAATTCTAGCTGATCTGCCATAACTTTTTTGGCTTTATCAATCAGTCATATTAGAATTTTGACATTATCCCCCTTGACTGGACGATAAAGCTCTTAATGTCTATATGGCTGAAGGAACTTTGCATGCACTTGGTTAATTATCTGACCACTCATCAGATCCTTGATTGTATAGGCGTCAACGCCTGTTTTCTCAACTACCTCAAATGGACCAATCAAGATGTTGGCCAGCTTTTGTTTCTGACCAAACCCATGTTGGTCATGAAACCAAACCATATCTCCATCTTGGAACTGAGCGAGGCTGCTATTACGTACTTTATCAGCTGCCTGAGCCTTAATCTTCTTTACTAAACTGCATGAGTAGGCTTTGGTTTGCAGTTTGATCAGCATGTCTGCTAAGTTAATCAAATACCGGTGAGGATCCATTACGCCAGTATACTCAACATAGGAATAGAGCAGTGCCAGAAGAGCAGGGTGCCGTCCATATAATAGTTAAAAAGGTTTTTTCCCGTGGTGTAATGGCAGCTAATGTTTATAAGCGAAATGTAGGTGAAAAGGAAAGAAGTCCAATCAGAAGGTCCATCCATCACTAATTTCCAGAGTATGTTCACCAAGGTACCATTAACTCGCTCAATTATTCAGTTAGATTCAGGGTGATACAGATTTTTCAAAACCTCATGGATGCCCATCAATTCGTTGAGCTTGGGTAGATGTGTGAGGTGCTGTTTGTTTCGTTGTCAGTAAGGATGAACTGGGGACAACCATTTCACTGAATTATACATTCCACAAAAAACTTAGCCACCATGAGCGCACCCAAATATCATATTGGTCACACATCAATCCACCTGGTCAAGTCGTTGATCGCTACCAGGATGTACTTGGACTGGTTTGCCCCTGTTGGCAGGGGACCCATAACATCAAAAGAAACGATGTGCTAGGCAAAGTGCGGCTTCACTAACTGGTATTAAGTCTTTTGGCGAAATGGCTTTTTCATCTGGCACTGGTGGCAGCAGGAAATTGTCTCAAGCACATCAAAATTCATAATTTCCCAATAGTGCTGTGGTCGCAGTAATTCCAAGGTCTTATGTACTCCACCATGTCCAACAGCTCGATGTGCACTCATAATAGTTAGGCAGGTGGAAGGTCTTGGAATATTCACAGTAGTGTCCCCTATCCACTATATAATTACCCATTTTTTCTGGAATGTATTGGCCCTTATTCTGTCCAATACCTTGATGGCTGGAGGCGGTTCATTGTCATACTTGCTGCTAAGCATCTTTTCAAACATTATATCGCTCAGATCCACCATAACTGCAATCATGGCTAATCTTGATAAGCAATTGGCATTCTGGTGTTTTGCTCCGGGTCAGTGAAGAATTTCAAAGTTGTATACCTGAAGTTTAAGAGCCCATCAGGCCAAACGCCCTTCAGGATCTTTAAGATTCTTTAACCAGCGTAATGAGGCATGATCTGTTACATCTTTGAATTTCACCTCATGCAAATACACCCAAAATTGCTTATAGGGCATAGATCACTGCTAAGCACTCCCACCTGGTCACAGTATAATTGCGCTCATGGCTGTTCAAGCTATGACTGAAGAATGCTACAGGGTGCTCCTCTCCTTCCTTATCTTTTTGGGATAGGACTGCCCCATAGCAGAAAGGGATGCATACGTCTGAACAATAAACTTTTTTTCAAGATTGGGATAGCATAACACCGGTGCACTGATCCACGCCGTTTGAATAATATCAAAAGCGCGTTGCTGACGTTCCGTCCATTTGAACATGGTGTCCTTTCTTAGTAACTCAAGTAGTGGGCCCCCAATACAGCTGAAGTTAGGGATGAAGCGCCAGTAATAGCCAACCACTCAAAAATACCTGTATATCCTGCTTACTGTTGGATGGAGTCATTTTTTGAATAGCTTAAACCTTGGCTGGTTGAGGTCTCATCCCCATGGCATCAACCACAAACCCCAGGTACTCCAGCTGGCCCTTGAAGAAATTTTATTTGGGGTTTGATCTTGATGTTGGCCTCAGTAAACCAGCAAAATACTGCTTCTAAATGATTGAGGTGCTCAGAGAAGGTTTGGGAGAAAACAATAATGTCATCGAGGTATATGAGGATGCATGACAGCTTTAGGTCTCTGAGAATAGTATCCATCGCCCATTAAATTGTAGCTGGGGCATTACACAGCTCTTGGGGCATCCAGGTTGGTTGAAAAAGACCTTTGGATGTGATTACAGCACACTTCTCCTGTTCTGCCGTTGGCAACTCAATTTGCCATTAGCCCAAGATCAGGTCTATTGCTAAGAAAAACGAGCTCCCCCTAGCCAATCCAAAGTGTCATCAATCTGCGACAAGGGATATGAGTCCTTTTTGGTGA
This sequence comes from Massospora cicadina, assembly GCA_022478985.1. NCBI lineage: Eukaryota > Fungi > Entomophthoromycota > Entomophthoromycetes > Entomophthorales > Entomophthoraceae > Massospora > Massospora cicadina. The sequence continues at coordinate 51,033 of JAKSZP010009494.1, read as the reverse complement.
TGCTGTTTAGCTTCTGGTAGTCGATTACTATGCAGTTAGTACCATCCTTCTTTTTTACAATAAGAACAGGAGAAGCCCATGGATTTTTTTGACGGTTCCAGCATCCCATGTTCTAGCAGCTTGTCAATCTCCTTGGTTACTACTCCTTCCACCACCCTTGATCAGTGGATCAGCCTTGACCTGATGAGAGGATGATCTCCAGTGTCCAGCCTATGAACCACCCCCGCATGCATCCTAAATCATGGTCAAAGACTTTGAAAATCTCACTATATTTAAAATAAAGCGATTGCCCAATCCTTCTGTGGTTCCAACAACCACATTAATTCATTGCGCAATTTAACTGCCATTATAAGAAAACTTTTCTTTCTCGTTGCAAACACTTTTGCAACCCATTCAATTCAAGACTAAATCTAGTTTGATAATCTCATAGAGGGGATTAGTCTGCGCCCATGTCTGGGAGCAGTTGGGCAAGCAAGGCAAGAGGAGCAGGCGGAAGGCCTGCGGCCTCTAATGTTTGAAAACGCCCTGGAGAATCCAGCGGAATAGAAAAAAATCTAAAAAAACTGGCAGTCACAATTTCCCCGGAGATACTCGCGTGGCAAGCACAATGCAACCAGTACATCAACACGCCACACTCCCAGCCACTTTTGTCGGTGGAATTTGGAGTCCGTGTGTATCTGGACATCCAAAAAACGGCCTTATGGGAAAAATTTTGTGAAGATGTACACAAAATTTTCCCAACTGTGGTGTACGTTGCACCTCACTCCATGTCACGTGGTTGGCTGGAACTAGGTTTCAAAAGCAAAATAGCAGCAGACGAGGCTGCAGCGGTGCGCATAGTGGTCAACCTCCTCAAAGGGCAATGGGTCATCAAAACCAAACGCACCAGATGGACAAAATCAAACCAAACTTTCCTCACGTTTAACTTTTTTGCCTACTACAGTAAAACGTGACATTTTTGAGCAACACCTGAAAGATGGTCTCGCCATATATGGCAAAATACAATCTTTCAAAATGCAACGTTTTACGCTGATGCCACACCTGTGCACTGGCAAAGCAATCGCAGTTCTGACCCCAACTGAGGAGATCGCAAAGGACCTAACCCAGATCCCACACTCCACCTTTATTGACATCACAGGGCATACCACCCACCCATTCCGGGTAACCGTGGACAGCGCGCCCCCATTTGCACCCACTGTGATGCGTTCAGCCATAAGGCGCATGCATGCCCCATCAAGGAGGGCGTCACATTCCAAGAGCACCCCTCAGCGGCCACGGCCAGTGGAGAGGCGCACTACAAACCAACTGCAAGCACCAAGGAGGCTTTCCCGTGGGGAGCACAAGGCTGCTACCTATTGGTAAAGCCCATCTCCCCACAGGAGCGGAAGAAGGCCAAGCAGGCCCATAGGACCGCAGCCAAGGAAGCGGCCAAGGCCACCACCACCATCCCACACTCACAACGCCAGGAGGACATGGAGACCTTCGCAGTGGAAGCAACTTGGGAATCCATCTCCCAATTAGATTGGGAGGCCCATGCTGAGTGGGCCACTCAATCTGAGGATCCAATGAGAGATTTGATCTCACCCAATTGCTGCACCCAAGCTCCGGTCTAAACTGACTTGGGACCTATCACAAACAAAAATTTTTTTTTGCCCCACTCGATGGTGCACTGAACTTATCCGCACCACAAAAAATTCGTCTGACGTCGGGAAAACAAAAAGCGAAGGCCAAAGCCAATGTGACTCTTTCTGCAAAAATTAACAAAAACCCCAATTGTGTTGCTGCTAACACCCACACTGCTGTGAAAGCCCATGAGGACCTGGAAGAGGCTGGTGGGCCCGGGGGCCTACCCCTCGCACCTAAGGTGCGATGGGGGAAACCTTCACTCTAGGGATGCTGAATATTGCCAGACTCAAGGCCTCCCCATCCTGGGCTAGGAAACTGAGTTTTTTACAAAACAATTTACCCGTGGATATCATGGCCATCCAGGAGTCCCACTGTCCACGAGGTTCTGAGGAAGCTTGGAAAACAATGCTCCTACCATCCCTATCCTTTTGGTCAAAGCACTGTGGGGTGCTAATTCAGAAAAATAATTTTTTTAAATTCACATCCTCAGAAACATTCCTAAATGGCGAGTGCTCATTGTCACCTTCTCGTGGGCCAACATTGCGCACACAATAGTCAACATTTACGCCCCAAACGGTGCACATGAGCGTCAGAAATTTTTCTCATCAGTCAAATCCCTCCCGCTATCCCTGATTCTTTCCTAGTTGGTGACATGAACTGTTGGCTAACCTCACCAATGGACTGGTGGCCGCCCTCACTCCACGCCCCACAGGGTCACGTAGAACTACGCGTTATAAAAAGCCACCCTTGGGTTAATGGATGCGCTGCCACAACATGCCCCACTGCTCAAAAACATGACGCGTCCCCACATCCACAACGGCCAATTAAGGTCCATAACCCGCATCGACCTTATTCTAGCTCCGGCGAAATTCCAACCCCACATCTCCCACTTCAAAACAACGAAAATGGAATTCTCTGACCACTGACTGGTCTTGATAACATACCACTTACCCGTCACAGTTGCAAAGTCCCCACATTGGTGCAAAATCTGCCCCCCAAGCTTGCGTCGCCAGGATTTTCCACGTGGGTGGAAGAGGCAACTTTGGCGAAATTGTTTGTTGCACCGTTTTGCACGGACCCCATTTCCACATGGGCAACTTTCAAAGATGACACCATCCACCACTATCGCCATCTCTCCTCCAGGCGCTCACGAGCCACATTGGCAGTGATCTCGTGCACGCTGGTGGAATTGGCCCACTTGGAGTCCAACATTCCAGCCACAGGATATAGCCCTGCATGGGGCCAGAATTGGGCGGAGGCAGCCACCCACCTCAACGCACTCGAAAGGCAACACAAACATCGGGTTTGTGTCCAATACAGGGCCACACGCATCACTAAAGGCGACAAGTTCACTGCATATTTCTTTAAAAAAATTTTTTGCACCATGCCAGAGCATGGCCTGCACACAGGTGTGAAGATCGGATAATTCCATTGCGGACACACCAGCTGAAGTGGCAATCGAAATGCAAAGATATTACTCCAAGTTATACTGAGCTGAACCAATTCAGCCAGCTGAAATGGTGGAATTTCTCGACTGAGCTCATATCTGCACTGTTTTCTAATACCCAGAAATAATGAATTTAATTACTCTGAATGAATTATGGACAGCCATTTGTGGTGCGCCAAACCAAAAATGCCCAGGCCCAGATGGCATTCCATATGAGTTCTACAAAAAATATTTTAAATATATATCCCCACTGCTGCTAGCCTCACTCAACCAAAGCCTGTTGGAAATGCGCCTCCTACCAGGAGGACATGAGGCCTTTACTGTCACACTCTTCAAGAAAGGGAATAGGCTTGACTTAGCCAACTGGCGCCCCATTTCTCTGACAAACACAGACACCAAAATTTTAACCAAAATTATGGCTAATCATTTAAAGCCTGTAGCATCTGCCACCATCTCCCCAAAACAATTCGGTTTCATCCCCAGAAGGTCAATTTGGGACAACGTGCACTCTGTGGCTAACGCATGCCAGTCCAAAGCCTCTGGGGCACTTGTATTCTTGGACCAACAGAAGGATATAATAGAGTAAACTGGGAATACCTAAGGGCCTGCCTCCATCAATTCCGCCTACCCCCCGCCTTATAAACTGGGTGATGCTGCTCACAGAATCTGCAACAATGGCAGTGCGTGGCCCAGGCTTCCTAACGAAAGTAGTCCGCCCTCAAAGGGGCCTGCGACAAGGGGACCCCCTCAGCCCACTCTTATACAACTTCAGCCTTGACCCAAAACTGCGAAATGCGAATGCCCAACTCACTGGGGTCCATGTGCCAGGCCAAACCCCAGTCAAGATGATGGCATTTGCAGATGACTGCGTAGTGGGGGTGTCTAACAACAAAGATGCACGCGCGCTTGAAGCCCTCATCCAGGAATATTCCCAGGTAAGCAACGCGGCACTGAACGCCTCCAAAACCGAAATCATCCTCCTTGGTCGGTTTCAGAACTGCTGGGCCCCACCAAGTAGTTTCAAAACCGGCCCATCTGCTCGCCCACGTCCACGCCTTACTAACTCAACACACACCGCTCCACTGGTGCTCCCCTTTGTGCCACGTCCTACCATAGGACCGGTACGCCATCTGGGCGTGTGGATGGAGGCAGGTGGATACGCGTCAGCAGTAAAGAGTGCCATATACTGGACAACGTGACGAAGCGAATCGCCTCCCTCAGAGCCCACCCTACTACCCTCACTGGCAGGGTTGTTCTTGCCAACTCTATGCTCCTATCCAAAGTCTGGTTCAGAGCCCACGCCATCCCCTTCTCACCAAGCTTCTTCAAATCCCTGTATGCTTTGCTACAAGGATGGCTTTGGTCAGGCCGCCCTCCACCAGTATGGCTAGAGGTCATGTTTGGCCCTCATCATCAAGGTGGCATGGGCCTGCTTGACTTCAAAGACCATGCTGCCAAGATCCTGGGCACCTGGATCGCGGCCGTCACCGCTCCTACACTCCCATCCCAACACTGGTCCCGCGTGGCCTGCTCCAACTTCTCCTGAGCCTTGGGCCTCAACAATCCATCAAACCCACACTCCCTGATGAAATACCTCGCATCACACACATCGGCCACAGGTCCTCACGGGACTAAAACCCACTACAAACGAATCCTACTCTCCATGCGAAGCGCAGAGTGGAGAATTTGTATTAGTGGACATACAACCCGAAGAGGCCGCCCCTCTCCTCAGTTCACACAAGAGGTACAGGGGCTACCCATCATGATGGCATGATCCCCATTCGACCCAATACCTATCCAGGGTGGACTATAGGGACATGATGGACATCCCTTATTCCACTGAGACCCAAAAGACTATCTGGAAATACGCACACCATCCTCTGTTGCAGCCTCAAGTCCGCTCCCAAGTGTGGTGCTGCCTGAGGCGGGTGTATCGTAAAGCTGAGCGCTCTAACGCTTTACACTCATCCTGTGTCATGTGTGGCCAGTATGTAACGCTGTTCCACCGCCTGGAGAAGTGGCTTATCTCTAAAGTGATTTGGCGCGAAGTCCGACGTCTGCTAGGCCAGGATCAAACGCATCCCTTCAGTCTGTCAAGAGATATGTTTGCTTCATCAATGGCCTCCCCCTCCACCCTCCCTCCGTGCTCTGGTGGTTGCAATTGCCATGTGTACTATCCACACGATTGTCTTGGATGCCATCGCTGGCTCCATCCCCACCCTCCCTGAAGCTGTCCACAGATTCTGGTCTCATCTGGTGGACCACTTTCAAGCGTGGATGTTTGGATATCTCCCACCGCGTCGCTGACAGCTGGTCTCCTCCTGGTTCCCAGTCTGGTTCATCAAATCAGACCCCTTCCTCCACACGTGCTCAGTAGTGGCTTCGGCCCCTTCACACGTTCCCTCCACCTCCCCATAAGTGGCGTTCCCGCTGGCAACAAGAGATAGCATCGCATCTCTGGGGTGCCTCCCTTGGTACTAAGTTTTGTCTCATCTGAGTCATATTCGGAAGTGTCCGTCCCATGGTCAGCCTTCCCCACAATAAATTTAAAATTTAAAATATAACTGCCATTATGGTGATCTGTTCAGAAAGGCAGACCAAATTCCTCCAGCGACCCAATATGTGAACCAAAAAGAACCTCCTCAACGGGAATTAAGTGTAAATATGCCACTATTTGGTGGCAGCGGACTTGCAGTGGTACCATTTGTAGATTTGAAAAGTAAACCCTTGATCTCCCCCTGCCATGGAAATATAATGTATGGGTCCACATGGGCTCAACTGCGATTGCTGATAGGCCCAATAACTTCCCCATAGAGTCTGTCAGGGACTACAAACCACCAATTCAGTGCTCACTATAACTTTATTTTTATTTATTCAAGGTTGGCTGACCAGGGGACAGACACATCCGATATGTAGGGAAGAGGAAAACGGAAAACAGAAAAGGGAAGAGAGCGCAAAACAAAGGAACTCAAAAGATACGACTTGGCACACTTGGGTGTGGCTAGGAGCCACGGGTGGTGGATGACTAGACCTTAAGTGACAAGGCAGCTTAGGGGCTAGTAGGGTGTACCGCCTATGAAGACTGTGATATTTCATTGTCATAGCGAAGGAACCAGATTGGAATCCAGTTGCCCATCCATTTCTTCAATTTGTGTTGGAGTGAGATGAACATCCAGGCTTGGAAGTGGTCGGCCAAATGGCTGTGGAACCTGACGATGGCTTTGTTGAAGTTGTGGAGGATCCCATTGAAAGCGTCGAGGGTAATTGTGTGAATGGACCATATTGCAATGCTTACAATTAGAGCCCTTAGTGTCTGGAGGATAGGCGAGGCCATGTTGAGTGCCAGGATATCGCGGGATAGTCAGAATTCAGCTGTAGGTGATTGTTGAAACAAGTGCATCACGTTGGCCCAGATATGCGCAGATGGCGGGCACTCTTCCAGGCGGTGTGCTAGTGTGTTGGGTCCGCCGCAGATGGCGCATGTCTTAGACATTGAGAAAGTACGGTTGGCTGTTCTAAACGTATGGCGCATGTATCGCCACACTGTGGAGCACACTTGTGGGAATAAGAGGGGTGCAGGTGATGAGGTACCACACCTGCTTTTGGGTGCGCAAGTCATATGGGACGTCTTGGTGGTCTAAGTAGTCAATCCGGGAAAGAGGAAAGGGTGGTAGTGGGGCAGGCGCGTTAGACACTGTTTGTCCCCTGTGGAGTTGCATGTAACCAGTTTGAGGGTAAAAGTCTTCAGATTGCTGTGCATAGGAGAAGCTCCAATCCCCTTGTCTTAGGTTGTACAGGATGCATTTAAAATACCGATTGGTGTTGTGTGGTCCAGTGGCGGTTGGATGTGTTGCAAATTATTTCATCAGAGTTGCAGGGTTGGAGGGGGACCTCAGATGTAGTGCCCTTGTGAAGTTGGTTTGGGCTTCCTTAGCCCAGTGGGGGGATGGTGGGTTGGGTGACGTTGTGAGAGCTGCCCATGAGCCTAGGATTTGCGTTGCTCTTTCCGTGAAGTTGAGCAGCCCCATCCCGCCTTTCTTCCATGGGCTATATATGGTCTCCAGACTGACAGGTGCGCGGTAACCAGACCATAGCCAGTTCTGCAGGAGCTTTTAGACTGCGTTGGTAAAGTTGACGGAGAAGGGAACCGCGTGGGCAGCAAACTATAACTTTGACAAGATCAGGGAGTTGGCTAACACAACTCTACCGGTTAAACTAGCTTTACTCCTCCGCATACATGTCATTCTTTTTGTGATGTTGTCCAAAGTGTTGGTTTCGATGGTGTCAAGTGCATATCCACCAGCTTCGAGCCATATGCCCAGATGACAGACTGGGTTGGTGGTGGGGTGGTGTGCAAAGGGTAAACACACAGTGGTTTTACTGGCTTAGATCGTTGTTTTATGGTTGGATGTGTGGTTGGTGGGTGGTATGGTGGTGGGAGGGTGGGGCCCAGTTCAAACTGAATTTGCCCATAACAATTACCTCTGTTTTCTGTTTGTTCAACATGGCGTTACTCACTGACTCATACTGGTGAATAATGCGCTCAATCGCCCTGGAATCCCTATTGCCTGGGACTCCAACAACGCAGTCGTCAGCAAAGGCTAGCATTTTGGTTGGTAGTTGTCCCTCCAACCTGATTCCAGTGAGCTTTGAGTTTGCAATACGGAGTAGAGGGTCAAGGGTAAAATTGTATAGTAGGGGGCTAAGCGGGTCACCTTATTTAAGGCCCCTTTGGGGGGTGATGGTGTCAGTTAGGAAACCTAGGCCTCTGATTGCAAACCTGGCTGAGCGCGTTAAGGAGGAGCGCCAAGTTTATAAAGCGTGGTGGTAGGTTGAAAGCCTTTAGACACTGTTCTAGGTAACCCCTAGTGCACTCAGTCGTATGCTTTCTTTTGGTCCAGGGAAGCAAGGGCGCCTGTGGGGTTATCTTGGCAGATGTTAGCAATTGTGTGGATGTTATCCCAAATTGAGCGATTTGGGATGAAGCCAAACTGATGGGGGAGAGGGCTGTCTGAGCAATGCAACCCAAACGTTTGGCTAATATTTTAGTCAGTATTTTGGTGTCAGTATTGGTGAGAGCAATTGGACGCCAGTTGTTTAGGTCTGCCTATTCTCCTTTTTTGAAGAGTGTGACCACATATGCAGCTTGGCCGACAGGTAGTAGGGATGTGTCTTCCAGGCACCTATTCATAGTTGCCAGTAGTATTGGTGCGATATTTTAAAATATTTTTTAAAAAAGTTCATATGGTAAGCCATCAGGCCCAGGGCACTTGTTGCATGGGGTTGATCTTATTACCTCCATAGTTCATCTTTAGTGATGGATGCTACAAGGTCTGGTTGACCAGCTATAGTGTCAATATTAGAGGATGATAAAAAATTTTCAATTTCTCTAGGTGATGCAAAATCTGCCATGTAAAGGTCAGTGTAAATTCAGTGTAATTCAGCTGATATTTCCGATGGTGTGGATGCCAGTGTGTCATCTGCTCGGCAGACCTGTGTGAAAGTCGCTGAAGTTGAAATTGGTTTAAAATGGCGGAAAAATTGGGCCATGTGAGTTTCTCCAGATAAAATGTATTTCAATTTGTAGCATACTTCGGTGTAATGCTGATGTTTTCTAAAGAGGGAGTTTACCTGTGTGGATAGCTGGAACCACAGGCGGCCCCATTGGGGGTGTAACCCTTGCGAGGTGTGTTGTTTTCTAAGTGTTGAAGCTGTCTGATAGCCTTTATTGATTGTCGCGGACATCGCGGCTGTTTTTCTGGAGTTCAGGTGGCAGAATTTCTTGGTTGCGCGAGCCTTGAATATTTCCCACTCAGTGATAGGGTTCCCATTAGGTGGTCGTCTTTATTGCTGTGTTGTTAGCACTGTCTCAATCCAAAGTTTAAGTTCCAGAAGATGGATGGTGCTCGGGTGAACTCTGTGCCAGGTTGGTGGCTTTTTGTATTTTTCTGAGGATGATAATGCTATTGAGACCATCTAGTGGTCGGAGAAAGGGATAATTGTTGTTGTAAAATCTGGTACTCAGTGTTGGAAGTCTATAGGGGTGAGCATCAGGTCAATCCGGGTCATTGAGACCAGCTGGTTATTGTTGTGGTGGGGCCTCATCATGTTGGCCAGGGTGGGGGCTTTTTTGGAATGGTGTCACATAGGCCAGCGTTGCCTTTAGTATGCATAGTTCCGTGTGGCCTCAAGGTATAGCCTTAGACTTGGGCCAGTGGTCGGTAATAGTGTTAAGACAGCAATTAAAATCTCCTGTGAAAAATGTTGCCTCGGGGAAAGGGATTGAGAGGATAAAGAAGAAAATTCTAGCAGTTATTCAGATCATTTGGGGCATACACACATGCCACAGCAAAATTTCTCTCCATTCCACTCAAGGTCTGCTAGAAGCAGCCATCCCTTCAGGTGGGAGGATGTGCTTTGGATATTTACTGGAGGGTCACGATTTGTTCAAATTACCACCCCACAGTGGTATGTCCAAAAGGATTTGGCCAGAAGGAGCATGGTTGACCATGACTCCTCCTCCCTCGGTGGACAGTGGGGTTCTTGGATGGCAAGATGTCCTTGGGGATATTGAGCAGGAAAGCCATTTTTTGGCCTGGGATGTAGGGGCGTTGGCTTCCGCAATGTTGAGCGTCCCTATGTTGATTGCAGTAGTCCGCACATCAGGAACGCTGGGGCGACCCACTGAGGTCACCCAGTTCCTTATCACGGGTCATACTGCAAGTATGGGGCCAATTAGCCAGATTGGTTCCAGTGTGTTGGTCGGTGGTCTTAGTACTAGTTTTGTTCAGTTTCTTCTGGCTCAGATTACTCCATGGAGTTTGGGTCTGGCATGGGTTGGCTTTTGCCCCATCAGCATAATTTTTTTGCCGCTTGCCTGTGGGTTTGATGGGCAGAATTTAGGAGTTGGGGGTGATTGGTTTTTGTGCATAAGTGTTGTCACATTGTGATTGGATAAAATGGTCTTCCATATCATCACTTATCACACGCGATTGGCTGGGAGGATCCACAGTGGTGCAAGGTGGATCTGCTCCCACTTGGTTGGAGGTGTTTGATTGGTTTTGTCCAAAAAATTCATTGTTTTGGTTGCATAGGGTTATATGTGGGGGATCTGATTGGTTATTCCGCTGTGCTGCCATGGCATCCACCCGAATCTGTTCTGGGGAAATTGTGGTGTGGGTTTGGGTCTCAGCGGAACTTGCGGCCTGCTTGTGGGTGGTCTGTGCATGACGGCGGTCCTTGCGCAAAACAGGCTTAACCAAAGTGATGTCAGCTCTTTTGCCCCAGTAGAAGGTGAAAGTGGAGTCCTTAATTTTGCCAAAATTTAGGCTTGTTTCATTCATATTGTCCTCACAAAAGTCTGGTGCTTTAATCCCGCGCTTGATGGGGCATGCGTGGTCTTTGTGGCCTATAGCTGAGCAGAATTTGCAGATAGGTGGGATGTGTTCTGGTGTGATGCAGAAGGGGAGAGATACACTGCCATCGGGGAGGTTGATGGTCACTGTGTGGGGAATGAGGGTGATATCCTCTTACCACGTCCTGGTTGGGTTCTATAATGGCTATTACCTTCCCTGTACTCAGGTGGGGCAGGAGGGGAATTTATCAAATTCAAACTGTTTGATTACGCTGTAACCTTTGAGGCCCCTGCAGAGCTCATCCGCAAGGATGTCACGGTGCATGGTGCTCCAGAGTCAGTCAAATATGATAAATAGGTCATTTGCCTCATTCCATTGTGTGCGCACCATGTGGACAGTGCAGTCTTCATTGTTAATCTTTACGGAGAATACAATTTTTGCTGCTTCTGCTGCTTCTTCCGTGGACATAAACCTGACATCCACCCATCCTCTATGTAAATTTTTATAATTTACTAAGACGGTGTTTGGGAAAGTTGCGGAGAAGGCCTCCCCATTTTTTCCCATGATTTGAGGGAAGTATCACTGACCATAATTCTAAGGCTGTGATCAAGGGAGGACAGGGGTTGGGAGTGTTCTATTTTGGTATATGCGCCCATTTTTTGCAGAAATTTGCAAAACTCTGGGTGCGGCGCTGTACTCACCCTTTTTGGTGGGAGGGTGTGTCAACATTCCGCTGGGGCGTTTTTCCCCAGCAGGTTGGGAGGGCGTTGGGCCTTTTGTGCTGGCCACTTTCGCCCAACTGGTGTTGTTGCAGACAAATTTGCTCATATTCCTGGTTGATTGTCAATCTCAGAGAAATTGCGTAGAATTGTGCTACTAAAAAGTGATAGTAACGGGAAAGAAAAGCCCCCAGCCTAGATTACAAACAACGAAATAAACTATAAACTTATAACAAAAGGTAGATTAGGCAAAGGGAGATTCACTATAACTCTATGCCTGGATGGAATAGATATAGGTCCAGCAGATCTGAGCGGCAGCCCCTGATACTCATAAATCTGTTGAGGAAGGGCCCAGGTTTTACCCTTTAATTAATAATAACGCACAGGGATAACTTCATCACTATAAACTAGATTGATATTCCCCATATGCACTGGATCTTTTGCCGCTCCGCTAGAGGTGAAGTGAATTGGAATTCTATTCGATTTATTCAAGGTACACTGACCAGGGGATGGACAGTACTAAACACAACACTCAAAACGACAAAACAAAACTACTAACCAGGTGGGAAGCAGAAACTGCTAACCCACCATGGCAGAGGGTGAGGAAGGGTTGGGGGGTTAGTTTTCAGAAAGACCCACCTCAATCAAGGGATGTTGGTTACAGTACCAGATCAGAGCAGAGAGCCAGGGCGTTGGGGCATCCACATAGTGGGGGTTGAGGTTAGCGTAGTAGGAGTTTTCCTCTTCTGCATTAAGATAATGACGGGAAAGTTTTTCAACAAAAGCTGCGAGGAAAACTTCAGCTTCTTTGTGGGCTTCAAAAAGTTGGGTGAAAAGGGATTAGCTGTGGCAGGTGATTTTGGCTGAGGGGTTGAATGAAGCAATTGTTGCGACATTCATAACAGCAACTTCAGCATCATCAAATAGTTTTGAGATGTCACTGCAAGGAGATTTAGGGAAGTCAGGGGAAGAAGAGGGTGGCAGACCATGCTGGAGCTGTGCCACTGACTGGGCCACCACGGTGCGTAGTTTTGGGCATTGAGGAGAGGCCACTGCAGCTAAGGCGAGCTAGTGATCACTTTGGAAGGGGGCTGTATTGGGCAGAGGAGCGAAATGGCGAGGGGTAGGGGTTTCATCAAAGTCATGAAGGAAAAATTCTGCCCGACCATAATCGCCTTGGCAGAGAGGTTGACCTGTATGCTTACTAATGAGGACATTACCTGATTCGTCAGTTTCAGCCAATAGATCCTATGGATTTTGGTTCACTGGAATAGTGGCGTTCGAATTTGGGTAAGTGGGATTGGGCGAATGGGCAGCTGCTTGGGTGCCAATGGTGGTCCAAGCGTTGCTCTGATTGGCTGGGGTAGATTTAGGTGGGAGAGTGAGGCTGGAGGTTTTGGGGGGCTGATTTTCCATGTGGGCCCACTGAACGAGATTGGAGGGTGGGAGGGGGCAGCAAAGCGCCCCATACTGAACCTCCAGAGGAGGCTCAGAAGCCGCAGCAGCGGACTTGGCCTGAGGGCACTCCCCTTTTGCATGGTCAAGGACAAAGCAGAGGGAACAAATCTGCCTACCATTATTGACCCAAGCCCAAAAGAAATGATCAGGCGCTGCAGCCACACTAGCGCGGGGTGGGATTTGTTGGGCTATGGTAGGTTGTGTGGTATGATGGTGGCTGTTTCCCGAGGAGCAGCAAGGCGCTCCGCACCAGATGGAATGGCAAAGATGAGGTTGGGCTGAGTGCCATAAGCCATGAGCCCCGCGACCAACTGGTCATATAAAACCTGGGGTGGAAGGTGGGATGGGAGATTTGCAAAGGATACCACCAGCGTGGTGTTTGAAGGGAGGCGAGTACAGGTTTTGGGAATGGGTTTTTTTTTGAATTAGAGGAATTTCTGCTGCCACTTCAGCAACCTCCTCAGATTGGAACCCAACGTCAAAGTAGCCCTTAAAAGGGCGGAAGTCTATAAAGCCAGCTGGCGCAAAGGCTGTAGTGGCTAGCTCTTTAATTGCCTTATTGGCATATGGGAACAAACGCCCATAGTCCACTCTGAGGCAATAGCGAGTGGCAGAGCGAGGGAGGGCGAGAGGATGGGGGCGAGAAGGGTGGACGCGCGCCAGGTGGAGCGCTAAGTCCCATGGGGGGACAAAACGGTTGGAAGCAGTGGGTGGGCTGTTTGAGCCTGTCTGAACGCGCTTGCCCATGAGGTGGAAAACGCTAGGTGGGGGTGCACTGCTGCCCCACACTGGGGTGGCAGGCGGCGGAGCCAAGGACATCAAAGAATAGGTTTGGGCAGACGGCTGTGGATAAATAAAACTTTAAATTTAAAATTGCTCAAAAGTGACTTCGAGCGGTAAAAGAAAGTTTTGGATAGGACTCCTAGAGAATAAGTTACTTTGGTTCAGGCTAAAGAAAAGGAAACTGGTGTGAATTGGAATCCTCTGACCCAATATTTCAAAAGTATCGTCCATCATATTAATGACATCCCTTAGTGTGACGAGAAGGCAGTTCAAATTAACAGATCATAATTGCTATTTGGTAACACTATAGCTGGGGCTACCACAACAATAGAACAAACTGCAATGGAAGCGCACGTATGCTCCCTTAGAGACAGTGTTTTCTGCTTCAGCGGTTTTATATACCATCCGATGTTCCACATCCAGTTTTAGTGTCAACCTGGCCACCAGCTTTGTGTAGACTATATTGATGGGGCACAGGTATCTATAATAGCACGGACTTGGTTTTTAGCTACAACCAAGTTGCAGTAAGTACAATCGGAGTAAGATGAATCTTGACTGTTTATAACATGGACATTTAAGGAGTCTTTGTTTCTAAGGAACCATGCAATCCCCTCGCCAATTCTGGGGTATTGTTTTATAATAGTGTTAACCGGAAGAGCGCCATTTACTGCTCGCAAGAAAGGTGCATCAGTGGAGGGTTCTAACTTGTCAGGGAAAACTTGGTCGAACATTTGACAAGCATACAGCTTGACATGCTTCTGAGGCCCCTCTTCCGCCACAGCTGCAGACTGCACTTGTGTCAAAACATTCACCCCCCAACCAGCTGCTGATATAATACTGCTTCATTGTACAAGGGAACTTCCACTGAATATTCTGGAATGGTTTCAGGTGGGACGTTTAGTTTGAGATAGCGGAGGTAGAGAGTTCCATCTCTATTCCACTCTGACTTTTCCCTGGCAGTACTGTTCTGGATCTATATGTGAGACCTTAAGATTGGGGCACCATCGTGCCAGATGCCCCTGTCAACTGCATTTGAAACAGCTGACTCCATAAAGCCCACGTCCCTAATTAATGTAAAACGAGCCACATCAAAAGTTGGACTGTAAGTGATCAGCGTAAACAGGTCTAGGATAGTAGTTGGACCAGTGATGATGAGCAGGTATGAGGCGGACGTTCAACTGCTGAGGGTAACTTGGCGGAATCTGAACTGGACAGACAAATTTCCCCAAGTAAGATGATTTGGCAGTGGTAGTGGAAGGATTCTGCTCCATATTAGGTGGAGGGAAGTTATCTGATATATGGTACAAAACTGAACAATTTTAAGCAAAGGTACGTTTTCATCCAACATTGGTGTCATAATGTTATATAACTTACGGTATGGCTTCACAGCAGTGGTCATGGCAATAAACACATCAGATTTGGATAAAATCCCTGTCCCAATTAACACATGAGCTTCCGCCATAAATTGCTCAGCAAACGTGGTGAGGGTCTCATTCCGCTGAAACCTGATGGTCAAAAACTTGGCCTTCCACTGTGACATCTTTGCAAAACCACCGAACAACTGCAGCACTGTCTCCTTGACTTCTTGGTATGTAATGGAACTGCCTGAAAGGTAACAGAAGACTTTATCAACACTCCCAACATCCAAAGTAGAAGATCAACTTTTTTGCTCTCAGCTGATCTGAGGCTCCTTTCATTGCAAATTCAAATCACTTAAAGAACCCATGAATATTCACTTTACAATCAAATGGAGGCAGCTTATCACTAAAAACCTCCTGGAGCAGCTAATCTTGTCTTTTAAGCACAGCGTCAAACACAAGTTTCAGCTCTGCATATGCAACTGGCCCAGTGAGTCATGCAGATTCCTTATCCAAACAACCTGGATGTGACATAGCCAGTGACTGAGTTTTTATCATATTTTAATTGATCAATGTGCCCCCTGTAGTGAGCACCACTGTTATGAAATTGACAAATCATTAAGATATGCCGTAAGGGTTTTTGCACAGGGTCAACCCACTGAACAATTGTAATGGATGATATGAAGATTGTCAGTCCCTCGGAACACACTCAAACAAATAAATATAACAAAAGGGAGCAATTTCCCTGAAAGCGCTTCTTTTATTATAATATAAAAATCTGAGCGGATCCTTTCTAGTCCACTTACTCACTCTCTAACTACTCAAAAAATGTCCCCTCTCAACCTCTTCGTCTTGCTGATGTCCCAGTGACTTTGGTCAGTACTGATGCTTGTGCTTAGTTTATTCATTCCGCCACATTCTTACTGGTTCCAGCAGAGTTTATCATTCAATAAATTCACAATTGCCTTAGTTTGAGGTGATCCGCTCAATATTCATTGTACATCAACATCTCATTATTCATCTATTGACATTGCTCACTTTTCTCTCTCATTGCAATCACTTTTGCAACTTATTCAATTTGAGTCTGAATCTAGTTTGATAATCTCACAGAGGAGATTAGTCTGCGCCCATGTTAGGGAGCAGTTGGGCAAGTAAGGTAAGAGGCACAGGTGGTAGGCCCGCGACCTCCAACGTTTGGAAATGCCCCAGAGAAACTGGCGGAATAGAAAAAAGATAAAAAACTGGTGGTCACTATTGCCCCAGAAATCCTCGCTTGGCAGGCGCGATGTAACCAGTACATCAACACACCACTCTCTCAACCACTCTCATCGGTGGAATATGGAGTCTGGGTGTTTCTGGATATCCAACAAACAGCTTTATGGGAAAAATTTTGTGGGGATGTGCACACTTTTTCCTGACCACGGTGTACGTTGCACCTCACCCCATGTCATGCGGTTGGCTAAACTTTGGTTTTGAAAACAAGGAGGCAGCAGATGAAGCTGCTGTAGTGCGTGTAGTGATTGACCTCCCCAAAGGGCAACGGGTCATCAAAACCAAGCGCACCATATGGACAAAATCCAACCCAAATTTTCCTCACGTTTGACTTTTTGCACACTACAGTCAAGCGTGCCATTCTGGAGCAGCACCTGAAAGATGGTCTCACTGTATATGACGAAATACAATCCTTTGAGATGCAATGCTTCACGCTGATGCCACACCTGTGCACCAGCAAAGCCATTGCAGTTCTGACTCCAACTGAGGAGATCGCGAAGGACCTAACCCAGAACCCACACTCCACTTATATTAATATTGAAGGGCATACCACCCACCCTTTCTGGGTAACTGTAGACAGCGCACCCCATCTGCACCCACTGTGATGCGTTCAGCCACAAGGCACACGCATGCCCCATCAAGGAGGGCATCACATTCCAAGAGCACCCCTCGTTGGCCATGGCCAGTGGAGAGGCGCACTACGAACCAACCGCCAGCACCAAAGAGGCTTTCCCGTGGGGAGCACAAGGCTGCTACCTACTAGTAAAGCCTATCTCCCCTCAAGAGCGAAAGAAGGCCAAACAGGCCTGAAGGACTGCGGCCAAGGAAGCGGCCAAAGTCACCTCCGCTATCCCACATTTTTAACGCCAGGAGGACATCAAAACCTTTGCGGTGGAAGCAACATGGGAATCCCTCAACAAATTAGATTGGGAAGCCCATGCCAATTGGGCCACCCAATCTGAGGATCTGATGGGCAACTCGATCTCACCCAACCTTTGCAACCAAGCCCTGATTGAAGCTGACTTGGTTTCCAACCTACCTGAAATTTTTTTGACCTAGATGTTGGTGCACCAAACTCATCCGCACCACAAAAAATTTGTTCAATGCTGGGGAAACAAAAAGCGAAGGCAAAAGCCAATGCGAACCTCTCTGCTAAAATCAACAAATCTACTGATAGCGTTGCTGCGAACACCCATGCTGCCGTGAAGGCCTGCAAGGATCTAGAGGAGGATGGTGGGCCTGGTGCCCACCCCTCACACCTAAGGTGTGATGGGGGAAGCCTTCACTTTAGGGACATTGAATATCGCCAGACTCAAGGCCTCACCATCTCAGGCTAGGAAACTGAGTTTTTTACAAAAAAATTTACCCATGGACATCCTGACCATCCAGGAGTCTCACTGTCTGCAAGGTTCTGAGGACGCTTGGAAAACCATGCTCCTCCCTTCCCTATCCTTCTGGTCGGAGAACTGTGGGGTGCTAGTTTAGAAAAACAATTTTTTTAAATTTTTATTGTCGGAATCCTTACTCAATGGCCAAGTCCTTGTTGTTACATTCTCGTGGGCCAAAGTGGTGCATGCTATCATCAACATTTATGCCCCAAACTGTGCACAAGAGCATCAGGAATTTTTCTCGTTGGTCAAATCCCTTCCATTACCCCCTGACCCTTTCATAGTTGGCGACATGAACTGTTGGCTAGACTCACCCACAGACCGTTGGCCTTCCTCATCCCACGCCCCCCAGGGCCACATAGAACTTCGCGTTCTAAAGGCCATCCTTGGGTTATTAGACGCGCTGCTGCGGCAAGCCCCACTGCTCAAAAACATGACGCTCCTCCATGTCCACAACGGCCAATTAAGGTCCATGACCCGCATTGACCTTATCCTCACGCTGACGAAATTTTGATCTCACATTTCCCACTTCCAAACAACAAAAACTAAATTCTCTGACCACCGGCTGGTCTTAATAACCTACCACTTACATGTCACAGTGGCTAAGGCCCCACATTTGTGCAAACTCCACCCACCCGAACTTGCGTTGCCAGGATTTTCCACTTGGGTGGAATCAGCAACTTTGTAAAAAGAGTTTATTACACCGTTTTGTGAATACCCAATTTCCATATGGTCAGCCTTTAAAGAGGATACCATCTGCCACACTCGCCACCTCTCCTCCCAACGCTCACAAGCTACATCAGCCGTCATCTCGCGCGCTCTGACAGAGTTGGCACACCTGGAATCCAACATACCAGCCACAGGCTACAGCCCTGCTTGGGGCTGGAAGTGGGCAGAAGCAGCCGCCCACCTCAACGTGCTCAAAAGTCAACATAAACATTGGGTTTGTGTTCAGTACAGGGCCAAACACATTCCAGAGGGTGACATGTGCACCGCATATTTTTTTAGGAAATTCTTTGCACCACGCCAGAGCGTGGCCTGCACACAGGTGTGGAGATCTGATGATTACATCGCGGATATGCCAGCTGAAGTGGCAATCAAAATACAAAAGTATTACTCCAAGTTATACCAATCCTATCCAATTCAGCTGACCAAGTGGCGAAAATTCTCTTCAGCACCCACATCCAAACCATTTCTTGATACCCAGAATTAATGAATTTGATTACTCCAAATGAACTCTGGTCAGCCATCCGCGGTGCACCAAATTGGAAATGCCCAGGCCCTGATGGCATTCCATATGAATTCTATAAAAAGTACTTCAAATATATATCCCCACTGCTGCTTGCCCCCCTTATCCAGAGCCTTCTGGATACGCGCCTTCAACCAGGAGGGCAAGAGGCCTTCACCGTCACACTCTTCAAGAAAGGGGATAAGCTAGACCTAGCCAACTGGCGCCCCATTTCTTTAACTAACATGGATACAAGAATTTTAACCAAAATCATGGATAACCGTTTAGGAATTGTAGCATCTGCAACCTTCTCCCCAGAACAATTCGGTTTCATACCCAGAAGGTCAATTTGGGACAACGTGCACTCTGTGGCTAACGCATGCCAGTCCAAAGCCTCTGGGGCACTTGTATTTTTGGACCAACAGAAGGCCTATGATAGAGTAAACTGGGAATACCTCAGGGCCTGCCTCCATCAATTCCGCTTGCCCCTCGCTTAATCAACTGGGTAATGCTGCTCACGGAATCTGCAGCAATGGCAGTGCGTGGCCCAGGCTTTCTAACGGAAGTAGTCCGCCCTCAAAGGGGCTTACGCCAAGGGGACCCCCTTAGCACACTCTTATATAATTTCAGCATTGACCCACTACATTGAAACGTAAATTCCCACCTCACTGGGGTCCATGTACCAGGCCAAGCCCCAGTCAAGATGATGGCGTTTGCAGATGATTGTGTGGTCAGGGTGTCCAATAAATAAAGATGCATGCACGCTTGAAGCTCTCATCCAGGAATATTCCCAGGTAAGTAATGCTGCACTGAACGCTTCCAAAACTGAAATCATCCTCCTTGGTCGGTATCAAACCTGTTGGGCCCCAGTGACCAGTGCCCAGCCCAGCCCATCTGCTCGCACACGTGCTCGCCTTCCCTGCTCACCCCACACCGCCCCACTTGTGCTCCCCTTTGTACCACGCCCTACCATAGGGCCTGTCCGCCATCTGGGCGTGTGGGTGGAGGCAGGCGGGTATGCCTCAGCAGTAATGGAAAGTCATATTTTAGACAACGTGATGAAGCGCATCACCTCCCTCAGAGCCCACCCTACTTCCCTTACTGGCAGGGTTGTTTTAGCCAACTCCATGCTCATATCCAAATTCTGGTTCAGAGCATACTCCATCGCCTTCTCCCCAGGTTTTTTCAAATCTATGTATGCCCTTCTTCAAGGGTGGCTTTAGTCAGTCCGCCTACCTCCAGTGCGGCTTAAAGTCATGTTTGGCCCTCATCGTCATGGTGGCATGGGCCTGCTTGACTTTAAAACCCATGCTGCCAAGATCCTGGGCACCTGGATTGCGGCTGTCACCGCCCCTACGCTCCCCTCACAACACTGGTCCCACGCGGCCTGCTCCAACTTCTCCCGCGCCCTGGGCCTTAACAATCCATCAAACCCTCACTCCTTGATGAAATATCTAGTTTCCCACCCATTGGCCACAGGTCCTCACGGTACTAAAACCCAATACAAACAAATTCTCCTCTCCATACGGAGCGCTGAGTGGAGAGTTTGTACTAGTGGACACACAGCACAGAGAGGCCGCCCCTCTCCTCAGTTCACACAGGAGGTACAGGGGCTACCCATTCAAGATGGCTTGATCACCACACGGCCCCAGGTCCTATCCAGGGTGGACTACCTGGACATGATGGACATCCCTTATTCCATTGAGACCCAGAAGACTATTTGGAAATACTCACACCACCCTCTGTTGCAGCCTCAAATCCGTTCACATGTGTGGCGCTGCCTGAGGCGGGTGTACTGTACAGCTGAGCGCTCTAACGCTTTACACTCATCCTGCATTGTGTGTGGCCAGTATGGAACGCTGTTCCACCGCCTGGAGAAGTGCCCTACCTCTAAAGTGATATGGCGCGAAGTTCAACGTCTGCTTGACCAGGATCAAACACATCCCTTCAGTCTGTCAAGAGATATGTTTGTTATATCCATGGTATCCCCCCTTCCACCCTCCCTCCATGCTCTGGTGGTCACAATCGCCATGTGGACTATCCACACGATTGTCTTGGATGCCATCGCAGGCTCCACCCCCACCCTCCCAGAAGCTGTCCACAGATTCTGGTCCCATTTGGTGGACCACTTTCAGGCGTAGATGTTTGGGTACCTCCCACTGCATTGCTGACAGCTGGTATCCTCCTGGTTCCGAGTTTGGTTCATCAAATCAGACCCTTTCCTCCACACGTGTTCAATTGTGGTTACAGCCCCTTTACAAGTTCCCTCCCCCTCCCCATAGTGGCGTTCCCGCTGGCAACAAGAGATAGCATCGTTTCTCTGGGGTGCCTTCCCTGTTACTAAGTTTCATTTCTTTTGGGTCGACATTTGGAAGTGTCTGTCCCCTGGTCGGCCTTCCTCACAATAAATTAAATCATTTATTGACATTACATTATCATCTAATTTGGAGGCGATCTAATAACACTTATTCAACACAATGTCGCCTCATTGCAAGGCGCTTGTATACTCAGTCTCTATAATTGTTATCAGCAAACTCTAGCCAATCTGCCATGACTATTTTGGCTTTATTGTCCAGTCATATCAGAATCTTGACATGACTGAATTACAATCAAAAAATTATTTTTGCCTTTCATGAACTCATAAGTGAGCACAAATTGGGCAAGGGTCTCATGTCAGCGTTTTTTGGGGTCAGGACATGAGTAGCTCATTACTACAGAAGAACCCAATGGTCAGTATAAATGCAGAATATCCAAGAAGACATATGAAGATGATGGAGCCAACAGTTTGGTGCTTTTACTATTGTCAACAGCTCTTTGTAATAACAGCATAATCAAATTTATGTAAGCACATCTTATAAAAAGTTATCTTTTATGATGCTCAGCTCCATTTTTTCTCTCTTATAACAGAATAGCATAAGTAGCAAAGCTATAGGCATCGCTATCCATTATAAAATCAATATCTGAACAATATGTTGTAAAATTGATGTGAAAAAAGTGCACTTCAATCCTTGGAAGGCATCATCCAGTGCAGTTGATCACTGAAGAGGTTTTCCCATTGGCTTTATAGAAAGGTGTATCTACCTCTGAAAGATTTGGCGTGAACTTCTTAAGGAAGGTGCAAGTCCCCAAAAATTTCTCAATTTTTTAACTGAGGTAGGCTTGAGATAACCCTTATTAGCCTTCTCCTTGTCTGTAGTAATC
This sequence comes from Massospora cicadina, assembly GCA_022478985.1. Taxonomy (NCBI): domain Eukaryota; kingdom Fungi; phylum Entomophthoromycota; class Entomophthoromycetes; order Entomophthorales; family Entomophthoraceae; genus Massospora; species Massospora cicadina. Next base: position 29,198 of record JAKSZP010009494.1, on the reverse strand, counting down.
ATGTGTATGTCAAAGATGATTTTGCCTATAAAGTAACCTGGGACTTATTAATTTTGTCACTAACTGATCTTAATTGTCAGGTTTGCTGCTCTCAAAAGTTTAACTAATTACCATGGGTGGATCTCATGGATTCTTGATCAGGGTAGAAACCCTGTATGTCATCAATATAGGCCACACCACATACGCAAAAACCTCCTAATTCCATATCAATATGATATGAAAATTTTGGGTTTATTCTTAAAGCTAAAATGACATGGCTTAGAACTGGGTTCCCCTTCCTGGTATAAAATGTAGTGATCCATTCCTGCCTTTTTTGATGCGGATATAGTTAAAGGCATCCTAGCATTTCAGCTTGAATAAGACTTAGGCATTCTCCTCATAGCGGGAAATCTGTGCTTTTAATAGTAATGGGATACTGATCAGGTATAACTACAATATTTAATTTACCATAATCTACACAAGGGCTAAGTGTACCATCTGGTTTTCCACAAATAGAAGTGGTGAGCAAACTGGAGAGGTACGCTGAAAGTTGTCTTCTTTTATAAGTTGCTCTGTAACACAAACATATAATGATTCCTCTTTCCACAAAGTCAAAGGTTAGATTGGGGAGGAGATGTGAACTAGGTCAACTGTGTGATTGAATCTATTCAACCTTGGAAAATCTGTTAAAGCATTAGCTGAAGCCACATCAAATGAAGTCTACAACCCCTCAAATAGTGGTGTAAGTGAGCTTCTGACATAATTCTGTAACAGATGTACAAGAATAAGCTTATGTGCATTTGATAATCACAGTAAGTTGCTCATAGTGCTGCTGTCTGATCTGGGGTTACTAATTCTTGACAAGTATCCAAGGACAAAGGTAAGATATTGGCCTCCACAATGGCTTTAATATTGAATTTTTCCACCAGCCCACTCCCAATATACTTGGGTACAGCAGGTCTTGACTGCCAAATAGTGGCCAGCAAGTGGTACATACCAACTTGATGATTAAACAGTCCCTTAACCTTCAATGTGAAGATACCCTAAGAACCTGCCCTAACTATACCACCAGGTAAATAGTGTAACTAATTTATTCATCTAGGTCTAGATCTATAAAGTTCTCAGAGGCACCGGTATCCACATAAATTGTTGCACTAAAATTTTCTGAAAGAGAAGAAAGAGTAGAAGAAAGCAAAAAGAATACCCTGAATATTCATTATCTAATGATAAGGCAGCCACCCAAAGATAAGCAGTTTCAGGAAGAATAATGACACCAAGATATGTTACATATCAAAGAAGGGAGTGGGATAATTTCGCCACTCTTATGGCTGATGGGACATACCCAGTAACTTTTTCTTGAATAGCATACCTATTGAGGTATTCTTCTACTAAAATGTTATCTACCTCCTGAGTGCGGCGAGTCATATTGGGTTGGCCAAAAAATTCTCAGGGGCGATATGGTATACAGAATATGGTTCATGCCTATCCCTGAAAGAGCTTATTAAAGGTAAACTTGATTTTAATTAACTATCATTAAAAATGGCGTCTTCAGGATGCAAAGTCACCCTACAAACTTTGATACAAGGAGAGATCATCTTACACTACCATTATGTTTAAACTCATCTTTCACTGAGGGTTTGCATCGTTCTGGGGTATGGAGTTTAAAATGGGAAGATGATAGATTGAATGCTTAATTAAAACGTTGAGGATAGACCACTACTGACCCTCAAATTCTTCAAAATCAAAGGCGAGGCATTGGAGAAAGCTACCTTTTATAAAAGAGAATTTGGGTATTCAGGAATTTTATATAGGTGGACTCAGGTGAGACAAGTCCATCCAAATTTTTAAGCATTTTATTATTCATATGTGGCTAGACCTCTGCCAACTTTCAAGTTTCCTTGAGAACTAAGTCCTGAAAATGGAAAGATTTTACATTTGTAATTGAGAATTTGGCTTTTTGGGGAGTGATATCTAAAGGCGGTTACAGGTGAAACAACCCCAGCTAAAATATTGAGACATATGATTAATAACTTGGGGTTTGAAATTATTTGACCCTAGAGTTCTCCTGAAAAAGAAGGATCAAAAGCAAAAGAAGCCTCCATTATAAAGGAGAATTGGTGTTTCAAGGGAAGTATATATAGGGGTCTCCACTGGTGAAACAATTGTGGCAAAATTAATGGGTTCCCTTTCAGTTGGAGAGGGAAAAAGTTTTTCTTTCCACTTGACATCACTTTCAAGCAATTTTGAAAAATAAACCAGCTAATTTTCCACCACTGCCTCACCAACCAATTTCCCATTTCATATCCTCAAATCCACCACCTGCTGTCCCAGTATGGGGCGGCATAGCTCCATCTGATAGCATTTACCACCCAGAAGGCAAGTGCGTGCAGAATTGCTCATCTAGCCCATCAAAATGCTACAGGCTAATTTTTCCCTCCAACAGACTTAGTATTACACCTCACACAAGTCCACATAACCCGCGCCCACCACCTTGCCCTACACATTCCAATAATTTCTTTTGCCTCTGAGTTGAGTAAGGACATCTCTTTCCATACACCAACAAAGCAATAATTGAGCTGGCAACAGCCATCTTTACACCAATGGGATTTATTGACTACCACCCTACAAGGGCTATTTTGATATTGTATTCCTTACTGAAGAGGATGCAGCTGCAGCAGCAGCAACGCCCCTTAAATATAAAAGGACCCATTACCACCGCCCATACACGCCTCCAGAATGATACCACACTTGTGGTGTCCTTTGCAAACCTCCCCTCACACCTTCCCTCTCAAAAACTCTATGAGGAGTTGATATCAGGGCTGTCCACTTATGTCACAGACCCCATCCTCCACTTCTTTGTACCAAATGGTGCTGAGCGCCTTGCAGCACCTAGGGCAATGGCCACCCTTACCCCCCACCAGCCAACCATTTCCCAGCACATCCCACCGCGTGCCTATATCACATCTTCATCAGACAACTTCTTTTGGGCTTGCATTGACAACAGCCGCACAATGTGCCCCCTCTGCCATGAATTGGACCATTCCAAAAAAGCATGTTAATACAATTTAACCAATGTGAAAATCGTTAAACCCACCCATGAGGCCACACCTACAGCTTTTGAGTTTAGATTTTGGCTGCCCCCACCCCCTCCAGCTGAGCGCTCAGTGATTCAACAAAATCGTGCAGCCAAGACCCAATACAGCCAATTTTCTCACATTATAGCCAATTGGGATCTGGTTTGGACCCAAATTCAATCTAAACAATTTTCAGCCCCAAAAATTTATCCAACCACAGCCACATCTCTCCAACTCAATCCCACTTAACCAAAATCCATGGAGCTTATTAATGAAGTGACCAAATTGGGTGAGAATGTCCTACCTCCAGATTTTCCAATTAATTTAGAACCTTATATGCCTTCATACTTCGATGCCCCATTCCCACCCAAGAAATATGTTCCCAAACCCACCACTGCCCCATTCTTAAGTGACCATCAGCTTGCTGAGGCTGCGGTAGCCTCACCTGATATTTGCCATCTTCACGATGCTGTGGCACTCTCTGTCACTAATTTAAGGAAGGGCTACATGTCACTTAATTCTCTCCCAATTTCCCTGAGGTAGCAAAAGAGGAACCAAATGCCTAACTTAGACTGCCATCACCGCTATCAAGCATGTTGCTGAACTGGCTGATTTTTCCCCAGACACACGCATCACTAGATCCAAAATTACGAAATTTGCCCAGCTTCCTGATGCCCACATCAAAGCAGAACACCATGTTGCCTACTCATGGAGGCTATGCTCCAGGTCCAAATTGTCAATGACTATTTCAACAACTATCTTTTTCACCTTGAACCTCATCCTGCGGATGCCTCAACTCCCTTGCTCTCAGCTTTGATCCGCTTCTTCATTGCTGAAATCAAAATTGATAACCCGCCTGACCCCCATCCCCCTCCACCATGGTGGGATAAGTGGCTCGCCGCTGTGCCACCTGGTAGGTTAATTTTTCATCCTTTTTGTGTCTCACTGCTCATTTCAGGCAGTTGGTTATTTTTTGTTTTGTTTCTGTTTCGTTAATGTCTGTTCCCTGGTCAGCTTACAAAAATAAAATTTTAATTTAAGTTGAAGAGGGAAGATTTACAAAAAAAGAACTAATCATAGGACCAGAGGAGGAAAGTAGAGCCCACTCTTCGCAAGTGTTCAATAACTGGCTGATTGCATTTCTCTAGGGCAATGACAAATTGGATGACGTCAAACCAAACTAAGACCTGAACTTGCATGATTTATTTATATAAATAAGACATTCAAAGGCGTTATAATTGACTGGGCGCAAAACCAACAAGGAAGGTTGGAATGAAGGTAACGCAGTTTGCCTGATTTTCAGAAGGAGTTTTAAACCAACTATCACCCAGTCAAAGTCACTGATTAAAAACCAACGCAGCCACTCAATGCCAAGAGATGGCGAGTGAGGTCTGATTTTATCAAAATTGATAGAAACATCTAAAAGAATAGAAACCTGTGTAGCAGGACCTCAAACATTTTAAACCCATCAAGTAATTGCAGGAAGGACGTGAGCTCTCATGCGGTCAGTAAAAAAAGAGATGATAAGTTGGGCTTCATCATTATGAAGAATAACGCCATGCTAATAATAGTGACCACATCAAACATCTAACGCACTTACTTACTGATGTGAAAAAGTCCCACACAATTATCCCGCACAAGATAATATAGTGGTTGGTCATCTAAAGTATGGAGAGTGTTTAAAAGCTCCAATAACAGACTATTAATACAATCATTTTAAAAGCACCCAGTATGGTGACAACACCCTCATAGCTTGCAAGTAAAACCCATAAAACCCCCATGAGGAGGTAACCCTTGAGGCAGCAAAAGATAAAAGGTAAGTATATACAAAATATCCTTTATTTAAAGGAAGAAAGACCACCAGAGAGATTGGTTGTAAAAGACATTTTTAAGGGAAAATTGGGCAATAGCCTGGATATATTTTTGGGGCTTGAGTTCTTATTTAGCCAATAACACAATAGTACCATCCTAGGTAGTTCTATACCTTGAGTATTAATGAACTCAAGTTCTCAACACCAGTTGCATTTTACCATCTTTGGTAATATGCATTTAGTAAAGGAGTTAATTCATCTAGAAAGCAAATGTAACGAATTATCTCATTTAAACTGTAGCTGGTGATTTTGGGACCGTTGATGTAAAACTCTGGACCTCATCACAATTTTTAGGGATCAAAATGAGCTGCTTGGATTTTACCCAGCGTTTATCCAAAGTATATCTGAAGTTAGAGAGGGCGGCCAACTTTACCCCTTTGGTCTTGCTCATTTCAACCTTTTCTTTTCAATCCACTCTAGAAATCATGTCATGGGGCATGACAAGTTCAATTTCATGCCATTAGATCTTAAAAATACTACCTCCATATTCAAAGATTGATTAACCAATTGCCCAGAGCTTTGTTTCACCTGTGCAGTAGCATATATTGTCAAAATCCTAGTCCATTTCTCCATACCTGAACAATATAATAAAGACTTGGTAACAGTGGCTACCGCTCTCCAGAAAGCAGGACTGAATGCAAAACTATCAAAGTGTAAATTCTTCAAGGAGAAAATTTAATTATTGGAAACCTTACACTCAAAGATAGATATATCATCACCTTGAAACTAAAATTAATATTACTGTGGTAAACCCTAACCACATAAAACCAATTTTGCAGCTTCCTACACCAGTCAAATACCTGAAAAGTTTTCTCAGGCATACTAGGATTGGCCTCACCCTTCCACCCTCCTGACAAATAAAAAGCAACATTTGTTTGTATATATGAATATAGAAAGCCTAAATGCCATCAGAGAAGTTGTCACTACCAAGTCTTTTTTGTGCTATGCTAGCAAAGGCAAGCCATTTATATAACATGCAATGCCTTTGGAACGACTGTAGGGACTGTTCTGCTAAATGAACATAATGAATGATTATACCCGGTTGCTTACTTCTCAATAAAAAGTTACTAGCGCAAAACCATTTGTGACCCACTATGACAAAGAGCTAGCTGAAGTAACTTGGTCACTGATGCATTGGAAATAATTAATACAGGGAGCAAAGCACATGATTACTGTGCTAACAGACCACAATTCATTAAAGTATTGTTACAAACAACAGAGGATGGTGCATTGCTGAACTAATACACACCGCAACCTCTTCAACTTTGACTTCAAATACATGTTTGTGAGTAGCTGACCCACATACTACTGTAATTTTTGAACCAAAGTTTATCTGCTATACCTGATCCCACCAAAAGTACAGAACTAGTAATGGTAATTTACCAGAACAAGTCCTGATGGAGCCTTCAGCAGCAGTGGCCAACCTTGATGGTCAAGTCTATCTAATTGTTTTTATTTTGACTCAGGTTTATATTTCCAACTCTTAAGTTGAAAATCTTTCTTGGGTAATTTTAAAATGGTTTGGACTTGGCACTGTGCTATTCCCCTCTCAAGACATATTTTAGAATTGAAAAAGCTCAAATAATGGCGCATGGATAGGCTTCCTAATGGGCGACCTAGAAAGGTCAATATTGCGTTTTAAGCCTCAGTTCAAATTTCGTTTTCATGAGTCATTATGGCAATCTTTCCTTGCCTTAACTGGGATTTTAAGTGATGCAAAAAGTTTATGCTGCACAACAAAACCTGAGCTCTTGAAGTTTGGATTCCCCAATTGCCCAGTATTTTTTGTTGTGTTTTCAGCGCTATAGTATTCTTGGAATAATGACTTACTCGCCAATTTTATCTCAATAAACGAAATAATAAAGGCTACTTTGAGGATTTTCACTTATTACCTGCCATTCTTTTTCCGCGTTCAGGTTTTTGTAATTCTGAGGTTAATCTAATTAATTGGATTAAGCTCTAACACTTACTTTGAGTGACCAATCATGTAATGAACTAATTAGGTTTCAGCAAATATCACCAAGTGTAAGGCTAAATGGCTTCTGTAACTTAGGTTTTTCCATTCATTACACCACTGCTGGCACCATCTGTCAGACATTTACCTTTGCAGACTAGAAATCAGAATGCTGTAGGTCAAGTTCTGCCAAAAAAGGGAAATGTCGGCCATTTGCAATATTCTGATGTTGTTAAGAGTTTGTTTAATTTTAGTAAAAATGCAAAATTTGATGAAATTGGCCAAAAGTCCCTGGATGATTCTCGGTGGAACCCCATTAATTGGGGAATCACCAGTTCAAAAACTGAATGGACATTAGTAAAATCAGCGGGTCAGATTTCTCCAACCACACCACAGACCTCAGGGGAATCATCAGAAGGCACTCCCCTGACCCCAACAAAGTCCTTCAATGCACCTGCATGGGGACCCCCTTTTATAGGCTTGGCAGGGGTCCCCCAAGGTGCAAGAAAATTCTCAGGCGGTGATTGGCTCAATTTTATAAAAATTTTACCTCACAGGTACATTTGGGCCAATCATAATTCCTTTTCCTTCGCTCTGCTGCCCTGATGCAAGTTCTGAGTTATGATACTCTATTCCTGCATATTTCCTAATTTGGACTCATGCTGGCTATTCCAAACAAATTCCCAAATTCCCCCTTAACCTTTTTATTTACTTTAAATACTAGATAATTGGAGGTCGAGGAGTATAATTTTCACCTTTATTGCACACTTAATAAAAACCTTAAAAATCCAATTTTTATTAGCGCTTTTATTTATACCTATATTTTATTAAATATATTTGTGGAAACCAGCTGGTGGAAGCACCAGCGAGCATGATTAGGTTGGTTTCCCACACCATCACACACCCCTCAAAACTGAAACTCACCATATTTCCTATAATAAAACCAATTGCTTACCATGAGCCCCCTACCAAAAATAAACCCTCAATTTAACCCACCCACATACAATACTGAGACATCCCTTATAAAAGCAGCGCTGTATGCTCAAATGGCTAACCCAGAAGGCCAGGACCTGTGGGAGAATATACTTCTCAGAGAAAGCTCTTCTATATGGTACTCTCAAGAAAAATGAGAGTGATTTACTTCCACAAACAAGTATTATTGCCTGAGGTCCTACATCTCCATGTCATAATGGAAAATCACAACCTTCCAACTATGAGCTTACCAAAATCAAAAAGTCTAAACCTGATAAAACGAGCATATGAATGCAACAGGCAATAAAGAATTTCCTGCTTTGGTGGAGTGCTGTCTTACCTGCACACTATGAAAGCAAGATTGAATGGGGCTTAATGTACTCCTTAATCCAATTCAAAAAGCGATAGGACTGTAGATATATATATATGGTGGACTTCATTTTGTGCCTCTCAACTCCTCAGGGTTTTTGCAGTCATGGTGGTTGTAGACCAGCTCACAAAATATTCTTTTTTTATCCTTTAATGACAACCAGACAATGGTATACTTGGAAATTTTTATCCCGCGTTTACACTCTGTTTAAAGTGTATTATAATTTTTGGTGATACTGTTAGGATATGCCATAAGGGTCACACAGGTCAAAACCGCTTAACAACAGATGGACAATGTGAAAATTGTTGGTCCTCTGAATGCACTTGGAACTATGGTAAATATGGTACAATTGCCCTAACAACACTTTTATTTATTTAATAAATATAGCATTTCCTCGCTGTTCCACTCTCTCCAAACTACTAACAACCCTCTTATTTAATCATCCCATCTCACTTATATATCAGCGACTTCAGTTAATACCGTTCCCTTGGATTAGACTATTCAGTTCCATAATATCCTCATTGGCTTCAGGATGGTATTCTTAAAATCCATCACATTAGTTTGAGGCAATCTAAATAGTATTTGTCTAATGTTGCCATCACTAATTACCTTATTTGTAGGCGATCCAATAATAATCCATTATATACCAAAATTGTCTCATTTTAATGCACTCAAATACTCATAATTAATCATCCTAATTGGCGGATTCTCACCAATCTGCCGTAGATCTTCAGGGCTTATTGTCCAGTCATATCATAATCTCAACAAAGTGCAACAAGCGGGGACAAGTGATAGAGGATGGCAGTTCATTTGTGGTTTAAGACGCCTTATAAAAATACCAAAAATTGAACTGTGCAGGTCATTAGCATTTCACCCGCAGTCAGATGGACAAATATAACAAACTATATATAATCACTAGAGCAATACCACAGATTCTTTGCCACCACATCTCATTTTTACTTGGGTGACCAACCTCCCTCTGTCCCACTTTTTCATACAATAACTACCTCCACCTGTTGATGAGGATGTCACCAAAGTATGATAACCTGGGTTAATACATTGCCTTTAATTAAGCCTGAAGATATACGCCAACATCCTAGTGGCAGGCAGCTTTTAAACGCACATCCAAAAATACACCAATAGGTTCATAAATATCTGAATAAAGCAGCCAATATTGCCAAAAGATATTCCAACTAAGATGCCGCAATCCTCATGCTATCAGATGGGCAACCTTTTGATTTTGGATATGAAGGGCTTCCGTCTCAAGTTTCCAAGCTGAAGCTGGCTTGCAAGAGAGCAGTGACATTCCCCATCAGCAAAGCTTACTTAATGATCATTTCACGTTAAACTCTCACCACATTGGAAAATCCAAATACCATTCACACTTCTTCACTGTCACTAATTAAAGGTGAGAAGCTATTAGAGGTTTAACCCAACTTGATAGAAAAACAACTAGAGGTTGAGGTGGAGAAGCTTTTGGTTGCATGACAAGTCTGGCGGGGAATTTAATATATGGAGTGCATTGAAAGGGTACCCAGAATATGAGAACAGCTGGGTTCCCAACTGGGATTGCATGAACTTTCATGAGCTGATTGAAGATTTCCACGCCAAGAATTTGAAATCACCCAAACCTTGCCCCCCAAAAAAGTAATTGTTATTGAAGCCATCAATCTTTCCCTACGCACAAGAACTACACCTTGAAGCAGGCGCCAGAGGGGGTAAACCCCATTCTTATAGGTTATAGTATCTAAGGGTCTCCACTGCAGTAATTAGGCTGGACAGAACCCTAAACCCCTTTCAGTCAAAGGATTTACCAACCCATGAGCCCCACCATTGAAAAATTGCGGACTTGGGACACACCCTCAATGAGCGCTGGGTAGCCGCTGCACCTTCCAGACTAAGTACATGCCACCTCAACTATAAAACACCCCGCCCTTCATTGTTAAGTCTGCAGAAGTTTATCAAAACAAAACTAAGAGCATATGTGTCAATATTCGTGACCTACTCATTGGATTGCAATCAAACTTTAAGATGGATGGGACTGTCATGCTTGATTAAGTGAAATGCCCTCAAGATGAACAAAAAGGCTACTCAGCAGAAACGATTAAAAAACCGTTTGTTGCTAAGGAAGCCTTGGTAAAAACTGAAGCAAAAAATTATCATCTCTGAAAGTATATAAGGCCCCAAATTAAGGCGCTAGACAAGTCATCTGTTGTGTCTAATTTCTGGGCTGAGAAAAACATTAAAAGCCTTAGGAACAGCATAGGACAATTTCCAAATCCCTTGGGAACAAATAATTGTCATCATATTATCATATATATTTGTAACCATTTCCTACTACTTCCTATACTAGTATAAATGCCTAGCCCTCTGCTAGTAGTAGAGTGCTTGGGTATTTTGTTATTTACCTAAAAAACTTGAATTTCCCAAAACATAACTTTAGAAATTAATATAAGTTCTTAAAATTCTTTCAAATACAAAGAAACCGCAAAGACCTATGGAGGGGTCCTACTTATTAATCTTGTTTATGGTGGTGACTGTCTCTCTGGTAGTTTTTATACTGGCTTCCATTAATGGAGGAAACCAAGAGATGCACACCAGAGAACTGCTATACCAATTGTTCAACTATGACCATGCTCCTGCCAATCTACATTTTGATAAGAAAACCTTTTGCCTGAACTCACTTTGCTGTAACCAAGAACAGGCTGCAGTGAGCTTCACAAAGGATTTGGAGATAGATGATGATGCTAGTGGAGGCGGGAATGAGATTGCGCCAATAATCTTCACCCAATAACAATGCGCCTCCAGGTATTAACAATATTAGATTTAATCTTGAGCAAGCTGCACTAAAGAGCTGCTCCCACTCATAGATAACAGCCCCTTTTGACCCAGGAAACATGAGCAAGGCTGATAACAGTATAAAGCTTAGTATTTGAGGCAGAGACGGTGTTTGTTGATTAACACTTTTCCTACCTGTCCCCTAGCAGTTAATGCTCCTGAATCCTTAGAATGGCAATGCTCTGCGGATATGGATGCTATTGTGGGTATTGGCGTACCCCCAATGGAAGACAAGTCCTTTTTTGGAATATCAGATATCCAACAAAGTTCTAACGCTTTTTCTGACTCTAAAACAATCCTGAGATGTCTAATGTCAATAAATACAATATATTCCCAGCCCTCTTGTGGGGTATTAGTATACTTTAAGTCCAAATTATCCATCTTGACATAGATTAATCGTCAAAATATATAAATATTCAGTTATATTTAAGCTTATAGTTTAAGCTTTGTAGACATTTTTATTTACAAGACATTGTTTGGCAATAATTACCAATTAAATGTAAATTGCAGTTTATAAAGAATGCAAGTTCAATGTCAATCATTTTTATACTAAATTAAAATATTATGCTAACAACATGGTATTTTGTAAGTTGTTTCATGAAATGGGCACTTACTATTTTAATCAAATTATTTTAATGGCAAAAAATTAGATGATTGGAGTGGCACTTTAGCACGCTATTTCTATATATCAACTGGAAATATTCTTAATAATGAACCAATACTTCTTATTATTGTCTAGGCATTCCAAGATAGTTTATAGCCATGATTAATTTTAAAACATGACTTTAAATAATATATAATATATAATTTCCCTAATTTTTAATAAAACATCTTAGAATCGCGAATTGTTTATGTTTACTTCAAGTTAAAATTATTGAAGATCTGTTCATCTTTAAAAAGTGTCACTTACTCTTAGTGAGTGTCAGGACCAAAGGGTTTTAGACCAATTGACCTTTTTAAATTAAAGGCCAGGAAACCCATAGTTTCTGGGTGCTGGATATTTTTGTATTTGCTTTATTTAGCTGAAAAGTCTTTTCTCAGCTTAACATACCTGGAGTCAAAATCCTAGCTATTAGATTTTCCTAAATAAATAGAGTTGTCCTGTTTAACTTAAAATGTCAAAAGAGAGTAATTTTAATTTATTTAGAGACAGAATTTATAAGGAGATCAGGGAAGGCACCAAGTCCATCTCCAAGTGGTCTAAGCTAAGATCTATAATTGTTAAAATCAAGGATTCTATGGCAGGCTAGTCATCTTGGTTGATTAGGATTTGCTTTCTGCATGGATCAGATTTTACCCGATATTAGGAGGTTTTGGGCAATTAATATTTGACCTAATTAATCTAGTACTAAAAAAATATTTGACCTAATTAGGCGTTGATCATTCCCAATATTAATAGGGCTCAAATCTAGTTAGGGATTGCCCCAAGTAAACGAGAGGACTTGAAAAACATTTAGAATTATCTCTGACACTGGTATCAGCTATTTTGACATCAAAAGTTCAAATCCCATCATCTATCTCATCCAAGTCCTTGATTCATGATGTAATCCCTACAGTGAGATGGAAATCACTTACCAATAGAATACCAGAGTAAAGTATAATTCACTCATATTGAAAACTCAACTGGTGTAGTTGTCTTCATACAACAGCAGTCAGCATTCATCAATTTTACTAAGTAATTGAGCTTGTGACCTGTAAAACAGCAAGTTTTTAAATAGGGTAAAGAACGTTCTTAACAAGAAGTAGTCAGCTAAAATTTTTCTGCTAATGGATGTGAGGGTGGCAAGATTACCAATATGATGTATGTCATTGGTTATTTTTAGAGGGTTAAACACAGAAGAGGCGGGCTGTAGTTTCACACTTTTTTATGTGAATTTCCATGGCTTCTGAATGGGGATGGGTAGGCTGCTTCACAGGATGATTCTGGTGGGAGGGTTTCATCATTCAAGGACATTTTAAAGTGAACAGATAGACTCATGGATAAGCTTGGCGTGGACAAGATCTCATCTTGGTGTTCTATCAGGGCTTCCACTACTCTTGAATATAATATTGTGATCTTAGGGTCATGGGGGGTCTCAGGACAAGGGCTTTTTGACCACTTGTCCCTTTTTAATTAAAGATCAAGAAACCCAAAGCTACTGGGTGCTGGATTTTTGGTATTTTATTTCCTTTTCTGTAAAGGCTTTGCTCAGGTTAAAAGCCCTGGAGACGTTGATCTTAACTATTAATCTTTTTCTAAATAAATAGATTAGGCTAATATAGCTTGAAATGTTAAAAAGAGAGTAAAACTTATCTACTTAGAATTGAAAATATTAATGAAGATCATAAAGTTTACCCAGTCTATTTCCAAGCGGTACAAGATGAGATCTATAATTATTACAAAATTGAGGATTCTATGCAGGCTTAGTAAAACGGTCAAATAGGATTTGCTAGCAACATAGCATGGGTTTGAACCCCAAGATTAGAATGCTTTAGGCAATTAATACTCGTCCAAATTAGGTGGGAGTTGTCCCCAGTATTAGTAGGGCTTAAATTTGTCAGGGAAACCTTTTACCTCTCGTTACAAAAACTTTTGCAACATATTCAACTCAAGTCTAGGTAAGTTTGATAAATCTTGTAGAGGAGATTAGTTTGCACCCAATGTCAGGGAGCAGTTGGGTGAGTAAAGTTAAGGGCACAGGTGTAGGCCCCACATCAACCAAGTTTTGTAAATGCCTCAGAAAATCTGGTGGAATAGATAGAATTAATAGTAAAAAACTGGCGGTTACCATTTTCCCTGAAATTTTTGCCTGGCAAGCGCTGCAACCAGTTCATCAATACACCGCACTCCCAGCCCCTGTCATCAATGGAGCATGGGCTGCAAGTTTTCCTGTATATACAACAAATGGCGCTTTGGGAGAAGTTTTGTGGAGATGTACAAGCACATTTCCAAATGTGGTGTATGTCGCACTACACTCCATGCCTTGCAGTTGGCTGAATCTTAATTTTGAAACAAAAATGAGGTGGACAAAGACACAAAAGTGTTATTGGTAGTGGACCTCCTGAAAATCAACATGTATTCAAAACAAAGCGTACCCGCTGGACTAATTTAAATCAAATTTTTGTAACTTTTGACTTCCTACCTACTACAGTCAAGTGCACTGTGTTAAAGCACCACTTGAAGACTGGGCTCACCAAATTTGGGGAAATCCAATTTTTGAGATTCAGTGCTTTACACTCATGCCAGACTTGTGCACGGGCAAAGCAATTGCTGTTATCACACCATCTGTGGGATAGTGGAAGATTTGACCCAAATCCCTCATGCCACTTTTGTAGAAATCAATAGGCAAGACTCCCGCCCATTCAGGGTCACTGTGGATAGTGCGCCTCCTATCTGCACTTTCTGTCGCACTTTTGGCCACAAGGCCCATACCTGCCCTGACAAGGAGGGCATTACCCAAACCAAAATAATCCCAGAAGAAATGTGTGGTGCAGACAGCCACTATAAAATGGCAGTAGACACTGACGCAGCCTTCCTGTGGGGAGCGCCAGGGTGCTACATAAAAGTAAAACTTGTGTCCCCGCAGGAGCATAAGAAGGACAAGCAAGCCTGCAAGGCGGCGGCCAAGGAGGTGGCCAAGACTGCATCCATGATCCTGCCCACCCAGCTCCAGGAGGACATTGAGTCATACACAGCGGAAGCAGTTTGCAAATCCTTCCACCAATCAGATTGGGACGCCCAAGCTGATTGGGCCACCCAAGCTGAAAGCCTGATGGGTGAGTTGGTTTCACCTGACAAATGCTACCAAGCATCAATTGTAACCAAGTCGCTCAACAGTATTCCTGCCAAAATTCCACCTTCATGTGATGGTGCACTGCAAGTGCACACACCGCCAAAGATTCGTCCCACAGTGGGGAAAAAACAGAAGGCAAAAGCAAACGCGAACCCCACAGCTAAAGCTTCCCATACCAAACCATACTCCATAGCACAGAATACCCGCGTTGCCATACAGCAACATGCTGAAAAAGAGAAGGCTAAAGAGCTCAGGTGCCCTTCCCCTCTCACCTAAGGTGTGATAGGAGGAGCCTTTACTTTAGGGACGTTAAACATCGCTGGACTCAAGGTCTCACCATACTGGGCTAAGAAACTGAGTTTTTTAAAGAGTAATTTACCTGTGGACATCCTGGCCATTCAGGAAACCCACTGTCTGTGCGGTGCAGAGGAAGCATGGGAAACCATGCTCCTCCATTCCCTTTCCTTTTGGTCACCACACTGTGGGGTGCTTGTTTAAGTGAACCATAGTTTTAAATTTATTTCGTCAACATCATACCTTAATGCCCGCATCCTTGTAGTCACCTTTTTGTGGGATGATGAAGTACATGCTGTCATTAACATTTATGCTCCAACCTGTGCACGAGATTGTCAAGAATTCTTTTTCAGATTTCAGTTCCCTATTGCTACCCCCCGACTCATTAGTTGTTGGTGACATGAACTGCTGAACAAACCCAACCACAGACCGCTGGCCCTCATCACAAACACCCCCGCAGGGGCATGTTGAACTTAGCGTTCTAAAAGTTACCATAGGGCTGTTTGCTACTCTGCCACATCATGCACTGATACTCACTAACATGTCTCGCCCCAATGTGCACAACGGCCAGCTAAGGTCCATGACCTGCATTGACCTTATTCTCATGCTGTTGAAATTTTAATCCCAATTTTCCATTTTACCACAATGATAATCAATTTATATGAACATAGAATGGTATCAGTTTCCTTCCATTTGTCCAATCCAGCAGCTCAGGCGCCAAAGTGGTGCAAACTCCACCCCACTGAGATCACGTCGCCAAAGTTTTCATTGTGGGTGGAAACCATGACCTCAGCTCCAGAGTTTACCACACCGTTATGTGCAGACCCAATATCCACCTGGTCAACCTTCAAAGCGAACACAATCTTCCAGGCTCACCACCTCTCATCACGTTGCTCGTGAGATGCCTTGGCAGTTATTTTGCGCACGTTGGCAGAAGTGGACCATATGAAGTCTAATGTCCCTGCTGCAGGCTACAGCCCATTTTGGGGTCACAAGTGGGTGGAAGTGTCCTCTCGCCTCAACGCACTGGTAAGACAACACAAACAGTGGGCTTGTGTTCAGTATAAAGCAAAGCATTTAACAGCAGGTGATGAGAGTTCCACTTACTTTATTAAAATTTCTTCGCACCATGCCAGAGCTTGGCCTGCACACAGGTGTGTAGGCCAGACCACTCTTTCGCAGATATGCTGGCTGAAGTGGCAATCAAAATACACAACTATCACTCTAAGTTATATCAATCCAATCCAGTTCCGCTGGCTGAAGTGGAAATTTTTCTCAAAAGCGCACATATCTGCACCATTTCCTGTCTTCCAGAGTTGATGAATTTGATTACTTGGACAAACTCTGGTCTGCCGTTCATGGTGCACTGTATGGAAAATGCCCAGGTCCAGACGTCATCCCTTATGAGTTCTATAAGAAGTATTTCAATGATTTTTCCTCCTTGCTGCTTGCCTCTATGAACCAATGCCTTATGGAAATGCGCCTCCTTCCTGGAGGGCAAGAGGCCTTCACGAGAAGGTTGTACAAGAAAGGGGATAAGCTGGACTTGGCCAACTGGCGCCCCATTTATCTCACTAACACAGACACAAAAGCTTTTACTAAAATCATGGCTAACCGTCTTGGGGTTGTTGCCTCTGCTCTCATTTCCCCTGAACAATTTGGTTTCATCCCCAAAGAGTCAATTTGGGACAATATACACCCCGTAGCAAACGTCTGTCAATCCATAGCTTCTGGAGCGCTTGTTTTTTTAGACCAGCAAAAGGCCTATGATAGAGTCAACTGAAATTACCTCAGAGCCTGCCTCCACAATTTCCACCTCCCATTTCGTTTCATTAGTTGGGTGATGTTGCTAACGGAATTCACCACAATGGCTGTGTGTGGCCCTGGATTCCTCACGGATGTAGTCCGCCCTCAAAGGGGCCTAAGCTAAGGGGACCCTATAAGCCCACTCTTATATAACTTCAGCCTTGACCCACTTCTTTGAAATATGAATTCCCGCCTTACTGATGTCCATCTGCAAGGCCAAGCACCAGTCAATATGTTGGCGTTTGCAGATGATTGTGTGGTTGGGGTGTCTAACAATCAAGGTTCATGCGCGTTTGAGGCTACTATCCAGGTTTACTCTAGGGTAAGTAATGCTGCACTTAACGCCTCCAAAACCAAAATTGTTCTCCTTGTTAGTATCAAGACCGCTGTGCCCCAGAGCCCCATTTTCTTCCTGCTTCATCAACTTTCTCATGGGATCTATTGCTCTGCCCACCCCACACCGCCCCGCTTGTGCTCCCCTTTGTGCCAAGCCCCAACGTTGGCCCTGTCCGCCATATGGGGGTATGGCTGGAGGCGAGAGGGTACGCCTCAACGGTGATGAAAAACCATATCCTAGACAACGTTACAAAACGCATAGCTTCCCTCAAAGCCCGCCAGACCTCCCTTACAGGCAGGTTAGTGCTAGCCAACTCTATGCTCCTTTCTAAAGTTTGGTTTGTGGCCCACGCCATCGCTTTCTCCCCTTGTTTCTTCAAGTCATTATACGACCTTCTGCAAGGGTGGCTTTGGTTAGGCCGCCCACCGCCAAGCACTTGGACGTAATGTTTGGTCCTCGCCATAGTGGTGGCATGGGCCTGCTCAACTTTGAGGCCCATGCTGCCAAAATCCTTGGCACCTGGATTGCTGCCATCACAAACCCTACGATCTCAGCCCAGCACTGGTCCCATGCATCCCGCTCCAACTTTTCCCACGTCTGGGCCTCACTAATCCTGCCCACCCCCATTATCCGTTAAAATACCTCGCCTCACATCCTTCTGATGCGGGCCCACATGGGATGTCACCCCACTTCAAAAGGATCCTCTTCACCATGTGGAGTGCTTAGTGGAGAATTTGCATCTGCGGGCACACCGCCCAGAGGGGGCGCCCTACTCCTCGGTTCACCCAGGAAGTACAAGGACTGCCCATTCTGAACGGAGTGATTACCATGAGGTCCCCTATTATAGCCAGGGTGGACTACCTGGACATGTTGGACATCCCCTACTCCTTCAATACCCAGAAAGCTATATGGAAGTACGCCCACCACCGTCTTCTGCAGGCGCATATTTGCTCCCATGTGTGGCACTGCTTGAGATGGGTATACCATACAGCCAAGCACTCTAACGCTTTGCACTCATCTTGCGTCATGTGTGGCCAGTATGTAATGTTGGTTCACCGCCTATAAGAGTGCCCTCCCTCAAAAGCGATATGGCGTGAGGTGCAGCGTCTATCTCGCCAGGATCAGGCACAGCCCTTCAGCCTGTCTCAGGACCTATTTGCTTTGTCCATGGTTTCCACTCTACCACCTTCCCTCCATGCCTTAGTGGTTGCAATCACTATGTGGACTATCCATATGATTGTCTTGGATGCTATCTCAGGCTCCACTCCCACCCTCCAGGAAGCTCTACGCCGGTTCCAGTAGCACCTTGTGGACCACTTTCAAGCGTGAATGTATGGGTACCTCCCACCTCGTTGCCGCCAGATGGTCTCATCCTGGTTCCCAGTTTGGTTCATTATTTTGGATCCATTCCTACACACATGCTCAATTGTGGCGCAAGCCCCTACACACGTAACCCCCTTCCTTCTATTGGCGTTCTCGCTGGCAACAGGAGATAGCGTTTGCTTTTCTGGGGTGCCCTCCTCTCGCTGAAGTTCATTTTGTTAGTTTAGGGGCTTATTGGAAGTGTCTGTCACCTGTTTGGCCTTCCCCAAATAAAATTAAATTAAATTTGTCAGGGATTATCCCTGATATTGTTTTCAGCTAATTTGTTGTTCTGAATTTGATTCCCATCATCTACCTCATCTGAATCTCCAATTTGGGTAGTAATCCTGACAACGCCCCCCTCTAGATCTTGGTGTAGGGGGAAAATGGATGGAGAAAATGGCTATGTACGTTCTAACCACAGTACCCTGAACAACATTTACAATTTTGTTTTTGTTGCACCGCCTTTAAATGACTTTGTAGGGCCCCAACCAGTTTATGTCCAATTTTTTAATCACGACCTCCCAGCCAGTGATAGTAGAAAAGGACTAGGTCACCCAGCTGGAAGATGTGGTGAGGTTCATGTTTGTCAATAAACCGACTTGTTTCTCTGCTAGTTGTAGCAGATATGTTCTCAGAAGCTAGAGCCTGGAGTTGGATTATTTCATTGGCAATGTTTCACATAGTAGCTTCAGGTGCATCAGGTAAAGCTAATCCAACATGGTTTGCACTTTATAAGGCAACTGGGGATTTCTTCCGTAGAAAGCCTGTAAAGGTGACATCTTAATTATTTGGTGTAAGCTTATTCTGCAGGCTAGAATTTCACTAGGAAAATTTTGAGGCCAGTGAAGAGGGTCAGTTGTGGCATTTTTAGAGGGTAGTAGATAGGGTACCATTTTCCCGCTGTCAGACATTTGCCCTCCTGGCTTCAGATAAAAATGTTTTTGGGGAAAATAAGCCAAAAAAGGGGAATGTTGGACATTATAAGTCCTCAATAATGATAAGATTGATTTAAATACTAATAACGATTTTATCAGCTAAAAGACCCTGGTTAATTCTTGGTGGAACTCCATGACTCAGGGTAACACAATTTTGAGTACTTCATGGGCAAGTAACACAAGATTAAGCAGTCAGATTACTCCAACCACATGGTGGACCCTGGGACTTCCATTGGATGGTACTTCCCCAGCCACGATCAGGTCCATTAAAGCACCTGTGGGGACCAACCCTTTTTATAGGCTTGGCGGGGTTCCCCACGGTGCAATAATTTTAGTGAACAGGGATTGGCTAAAATTTACTAAATTGTTACCCCACAGGTATGTCTTGGCCAAAAATAATTCCCAATCCATTGTTCAACAAAGTGAAGCGAGTTTTTTGAATTTTGATAGACTAACTTCACATATTTCCTAATTTGAACCATTCTAAGATATTCCAAATTAATAATTGAATTTCCTTTGACCGTTAATACAGTTTAAATACTGAGAGGATTGATATTGAATGGGTTCGTTTCCTTTCCTTTCCTATGCTACCTAATAAAAATCTTAAAATCCCCAGCTTTTTACTAGTGTTTTATTTTCTAATTTAAATCAACCGTTGTGAAATCCAACGGTGTGAAGCACCAGCAATTAATATCAGTTGGATTCATATAAAATGGTGCTCACTACAGGGGATACCTTTTACACCAAAATATCATACTCAAAAATGGAGACTTTTAAGGGAGTAACCCTTCAACTCTTCCCCTTCCAACTAAATTAAGATTTTTTGCTCTGGAAAAGCAACTCGCCAGCGCTCTATCTCATCTTAAAGATCTGGAGCAGCACCCCTTTGAACCCCTTCTTGAAAAAACCCCTGGTGAAGGGAGCATTGCTTCCTTTTTGTATGTTTTTAATCTGCGATGTATGGCACAATGGATAAGCAAAAGGTTCAACATATCCTTCCTTGCTTAAATCACCTAGCATATGAGATGATAGTTCCTTACATGGCTACTCTGCACACCTGGGAAGAGGTGAAGGAGGCTCTTTTGATTAATTTCGGATCAAAGCAGAGTTTATACAGGGAAAAACAGGCCTCTATGCGCCTTAGAATGTATGAGGGTGAGCCAATTACTGCCTTTGCTGAGCGATTTTACCTCGCTGCACAAAGGTTGTCAACATCTAACATGCTAACATTTGATGATGCTATCGCAGCCATGTTAACTGGGTTAGTCTCTTACCCACTCTAGACAGGCATATCATCTCAGTGAAAAGCCACTTCAAAAACATTCGTCACATAAAAGATGCTCTGTTGGATGTTGCCAATTTCCATTCATGTGCACCAGCAAATGAAGCTGAGATGAAACTTTCAGCTCTTACCATTAAGGAGCTTCCGCCAGTTGAACAGTTGGGTGTGAGCCCACCTGTGCCTATCCTCCCTGTGAAACCTTCTATACCAGTATGACTTGAAAATGCATCATGTCCTCATGTAAATCAGATCACTGTAAAGTAGTTAATACTATACATCCGCATAAGCTTACTAAAGCCGCTGTGCTTCCTCTCCAGACAAGCTGGTAGTTGCACGCCCTAAGGTTAGCCCCTGCAACAATAAAAGGCTTTCTGAAAAAAAAGGATGGTCAGAAGATAGCTACACAACCTCATGTGGCTGTCTCCCCTAACTCAATTGCGTTCTTGCCAGTGGTTAAGAATACCTTTGGGGATGGATCTGAGGGGAGTTACGATGATATTGGCTACTAGTTAATGGGAGCTCTCATGGAAGTAGAAGTCCCTGATCAATTGAACGCTGAAGGAGTATGTCATGGTTAAATGACATGATAGTGGGGACCAACCCCAAGGATAATGCTGGGTGACAGAAGGCCAGAAGGTGAAGCTTCAGGCCCTCCCTGACCTCAGGCACATAGTAGACCAACTCTGGGTACAAGCTGAATATACCCAGGTTGGTACTAGTGAGGTGTCAAACGCCCAGCCCCTTGCGTCAGCCCAGGCGTTAAAACGGACAGTTTACTTTATTAACGCTGACAGTTCGATTTGGTTAGTTGAAGAATGGGGTTTCAAAACCCATTCCATCTATGAAATTATGCGTTTGGGTCAGATACAACTTCAATCAATTACTTGAGTGTAGTCAGTGTTAGTGTATTCTACCAATTCGGATGGGAGTGTCTTCCTATTGGTGAGTCAGTTTTGGGACTGCTTCAGCATAACCCAAATGACCCCAACAATGTTTGTATTTGATTCTTGTGACCAACATTCCTTGTTGGTCGACTTCTTATAATAAAATTTCTCTATTTATCCCGTTTTATTTATGTTATCAAGGACGATCCTGTGTGTGGACCTCTTTGAGAAGGTCTCGCGCTATGTTAACCATTACATTTTATATATGATTAGGTTATCACCTTGTGCACCGTTGGTTTGCCCAGGTTCCCCCAACCTGGGACGTTTACCACTTCTCCCTTAGTGCACCGCATCATTTTTGGTTGGTTACTTACCTTAACAATCGCTCTCTTTTAATCTAGTTATTATTGCTCCAACGCTTTCTGCTTGGCCCTAGTAACTTTTATTCTAACTGCAGTTTCCTGGCGTTGGCTCTGTGCACCGAGCCCTACGGCGCTGAAAACAGGAGAGTTATAGAAACTCTCCTTACATTAATCAACTAACCACTTAAATCTATGTGCACGAACTTTTTCTGTGTGGAACTTTTCTGAAATGGAAACAGTGGGCGCTAGCTGTGGGCTTCAGCTGTCATTAACCACACCGCTGTTTCCTCTTTTTCCCAAAGGTTGGAGCAACTCGGCATTATTATGATTGCCTCCAACTGGAAAGTATCCACCCTTCATGCTTGTACCTGGTGGATAAGGATGCTTTGAGGTCTGAAAGTCGTGATTCCCCAACTTTCCACCAAATTTATCAATTTCAAATTAAATAAACGAGTTTTCCTTTGACAGCGCATTCAGGCGATGCATGCAGAATTGGCGCAGTTGTGCCTGGGGGTGTTGGCCTTGGATAACGTCGGGCCTTCTGTTGCAGTTGGGAAAATAGGGTCATTTGCATCTAAAAACGCGTTTATAACAAAACCTTATCTGTACCTCTGAACCGCTTATTAGCTCTTATGGCCTGGATGAGGAAAATATTCCTGTATATCAGATTACCCCTGAGAAACCTTGTTTGACCCCTACCATGATCCTGGAAACTCAGGATTGGAAAAAGAACTTCGTTTAAAACATGATAAGGTATATGCACCTGCAGAAAGTGTGGTGGAATATGTGCCTCAGTAGTAAGAGTGACCAACTATCTCTCCCCCTTCTATGATTCCAAAAGATACCCTGAAGGCTTGCTCAATCCAGAGGAAGAATTTTGGGTGAGGTGGTGGCGTTTTCTGCTTTGAATAAATCCCATTCTGGATACTTTTTATTGACCGCTGCCCTTACATCACCTTTGGGGAAGTTCAGCACAACCATTTTAGTGGACACTGGTGCCTCTTAAATTTTATTGACCAAGACCTTGCTGACTACCTTGAGTTGAGTTACTCACCAGGTGGTATGGTAAGAGGCGGGGCTTCTCAAGGTATCCCCACTCTGAAAGTCATGGGGTTAGGGGACTACCAGGTGAGCTCCTATCTCCTGTCCGACCACTTTCAAGCTATCAAAAACCTCTTGCTCCCCATTAAAATTAGGTGTAGAGTGGTGGAGAAAGTTTGAAGTCAGGACTAATTTGAAAAGAAAACATCCTATCCTTGTCTTTGTTGAACAGTCACAAGTTGATTGTTCGTTTGGCTAATACCCAATTTCAGGGCAGATTGCCCCAATGGCCAGATATTCACACCCTTAATCTTGCCTCTTTGCTGAAGCCCTCAGTAGAAGTTCCTATACCTTCTTGTTTGGAGGACTAGGAATCTTCCTTCGATGCAGCATCCGCTAATGCACTACTTGAGCACTCTGAGTTCAATTGTGACTTCAAGCTCACTGTGGATCTAGTCCGTATATCTTCCCCCATTTACCCATTAACTGTCTGGGAGGAATAGGCGTTGGATGTGTGGGTGAAGGAACAGTTAGCCAAAGGTGCGATTTTTCAGCGTACCTCCCCTGTATGCTCCCCACTTCTTTTTTTGAGAAGGCGGACGGTACTCTACGCCCATGCATAGACTATGGGAACTTAGACAACGTTACTATACCGGACCTCCATCCCATCCCTTTGGATTCTCATATTGCGTGCTATGTGGAGAATGCTAAGGTCTTTTTCAAGCTCAATTGCCTCAATGTGTTCAATCAGATTCGGATTAAAAAGAAACAAGAGTGGTTAACCACATTCAGTACCAGAAAAGGGATATTCCAGTTTCAGGTCATGCCCCTTTGGGCTTAAGAATGCCCCTGCATCTTTCAACGCCGCATTGATGCAGCGTTGGGGACTTTTTAGGGGTATGCGCGGTTGCCTACATGGACGATATTCTGGTGTTTTCCCCTTATCATGAGTCCCATGCAGTACACCTTCAGCAAGTGGTGGAGAGGTTAAGAGCAGCCCGCCTCACGCTAAAGATCAGCAAGTGTGAGGTCTTCAAGTCCCAGGTCACTTTCCTGGGCAACTTCGTGTTTGACCAAGGACACATGATAACTCCAGACAAGGAGAAGGCTATTATTGAGTGGCCCACCCCCACCTCAGTCAAGGAATTGAGGAGCGTTTTGGGGACGTGTACGTTCCTCAAGAAGTTCACGCCCAATCTTTCTGAGGTGGCAACAACCTTTTATAATGCTAGCTGTGAAAAGGTGCTTCAGTGGTCCCCCATTTTGGATGATGCTTTCCAAGGAGTGAAGTGCACCCTGTTGTCCACGTCTGCCCTTCGCCATGTTGACCCCAATAAATTTTAAATTTATTGTGGGGAAGGCCGACCATGGGACGAACACTTCTGAATATGACTCAGGAAAGATAAACTTAGTACCAGGGGGAGGCACCCCAGAGAAGCGATGCTATCTCTTGTTGCCAGCGGGAACGCCACTTATGGGGAGGGGGAGGGAACGTGTGAAGGGGCCTTAGCCACTATTGAGCACGTGTGGAGGAAGGGGTCTGATTTGATGAACCAGACTGGGAACCAGGAGGAGACCAGCTGTCAGCGACGCGGTGGGAGATATCCAAACATCCACGCTTGAAAGTGGTCCACCAAATGAGACCGGAATCTGTGGACAGTTTCTGGGAGGGTGGGGGTGGAGCCTGCGATGGCATCCAAGACAATCGTGTGGATAGTCCACATGGCGATTGCAACCACCAGAGCACGAAGGGAGGGTGGGAGGGGGGAGGCCATTGATGAAGCAAACATATCTCTTGACAGACTGAAGGGATGCGTTTGATCCTGGCCTAGCAGACGTTGGACTTCGCGCCATATCACTTTAGAGGTGGGGCACTTCTCCAGGCGGTGGAACAGCGTTCCATACTGGCCACACATGACACAGGATGAGTGTAAAGCGTTAGAGCGCTCAGCTGTACGATACACCCGCCTCAGGCAGCGCCACACATGGGAGCGGACTTGAGGCTGCAACAGAGGATGGTGTGCGTATTTCCAGATAGTCTTTTGGGTCTCAGTGGAATAAGGGATGTCCATCATGTCCAGGTAGTCCACCCTGGATAGGACTTGGGGTCGAATGGGGATCAAGCCATCATGAATGGGTAGCCCCTGTACCTCTTGTGTGAACTGAGGAGAGGGGCGGCCTCTTCAGTTTGTATGTCCACTAATACGAATTCTCCACTCTGCGCTTCACATGGAGAGTAGGATTCGTTTGTAGTGGGTTTTGGTCCCGTGAGGACCTGTGGCCGATGTGTGTGATGTGAGGTATTTCATCAGGGATTGGGGGTTTGATGGATTGTTGAGGCCCAAGGCTCGGGAGAAGTTAGAGTGGGCCGCGTGGGACCAGTGTTGGGATAGGAGTGTAGGATCAGTGACGGCCGCGATCCAGGTGCCCAGGATCTTGGCAGCATGGGCTTTGAAGTCAAGCAGGCCCATGCCACCTTGATGATGAGGGCCAAACATGACCTCTAGCCATACTGGTGGAGGGCGGCCTGACCAAAGCCATCCTTGCAGCAAAGCATACAGGGATTTGAAGAAGCTTGGGGAGAAGGGGATGGCGTGGGCTCTGAACCAGACTTTGGATAGGAGCATAGAGTTGGCAAGAACAACCCTGCCAGTGAGGGTAGTAGGGTGGGCTCTGAGGGAGGCGATTCGCTTCGTCACATTGTCCAGTATATGGCACTCCATTACTGCTGACGCGTGTCCGCCTGCCTCCATCCACACGCCCATATGGCGCACCGGTCCTATGGTAGGACGTGGCACAAAGGGGAGCACCAGTGGAGCGGTGTGTGTTGAGTTAGTAAGGCGTGGACGTGGGCGAGCAGATGGGCCAGGTTGGGAGCTACTTTCTGGGGCCCAGCAGTTCTGAAACCAACCAAGGAAGATGATTTCGGTTTTGGAGGCGTTCAGTGCCGCGTTACTTACCCGGGAATATTACTGAATGAGGGCTTCAAGCGCGCGTGCATCTTTGTTATTAGACACCCCCACCACGCAATCATCTGCAAATGCCATCATCTTGACTGGGGTTTGGCCTGGCACATGGATCCCAGTGAGGTGGGCATTCACATTTCACAGTAGTGGGTCAAGGCTGAAGTTGTATAAGATTGGGCTGAGGGGGTCCCCTTGTCACAGGCCCCTTTGAGGGCGGACTACTTCCGTTAGGAAGCCTGGGCCATGCACTGCCATTGTCGCAGATTCTGTGAGCAGCATCACCCAGTTTATGAAGCGGGGGGTAGGCGGAATTGATGGAGGCAGGCCCTTAGGTATTCCCAGTTTACTCTATCATAGGCCTTTTGTTGGTCCAAGAATACAAGTGCCCCAGAGGCTGTGGACTGACACACATTAGCCACAGAGTGCACGTTATCCCAAATTGACCTTCTGGGGATGAAACCGAATTGTTCTGGGGAGATGGTGGCAGATGCTACAGTCCCTAAACAGTTAGCCATGATTTTGGTTAAAATTTTGGTGTCTGTGTTTGTTATAGAAATGGGGTGCCAGTTGGCTGAGTCAAGCCTATCCCCTTTCTTGAAGAGTGTGACAGTAAAGGCCTCATGTCCTCCTGGTAGGAGGCGCGTTTCCAACAGGCTTTGGTTGAGTGAGGCTAGCAGCAATGGGGATATATATTTAAAATATTTTTTGTAGAACTCATATGGAATGCCATCTGGGCCTGGGCATTTTCAGTTTGGCGCACCGCAAATGGCTGTCCATAATTCGTTTGGAGTAATTAAATTCATTATTTCCGGGTATTGGAAAATGGTGCAGATATGAGCTCAGTTAAAAAATTCCGCCATTTCGGCCAGCTGAATTGGTTTGGCTTGGTATAGCTTGGAGTAATATCTTTGTGTTTCGATTGCCACTTCAGCCAGTGTATCTGCAATGGAATTATCCGATCTTTGCACCTGTGTGCAGGCCACGCTCTGGCATGGTGCGAAATTTTTTTAAAGAAGTATGCGGTGCACTTGTCGCCTTTAGTGATGCATGTGGCCCTGTATTGGACACAAACCCAATGTTTGTGTTGCCTTTCGAGTGCATTGAGGTGGGCGGCTGCCTCCGCCCACTTCCAGCCCCATGCAGGGCTATATCCTGTGGCTGGAATGTTGGACTCCAAGTGGGCCAATTCCGCCAGTGTGCGCGAGATAACTGCTGATGTGGCTCGTGAGCATCTGGAGGAGAGATGGCGATAGTTGCGGATGGTGTCTTCTTTGAAAGTTGCCCATGTGGAAATGGGGTCCACGCAAAACGGTGCAACAAATAATTTTGCCAAAGTTGCCTCTTCCACCCACATGGAAAATCCTGGTGACGTGAGCTCGGGGGGGCAGATTTTGCACCAATGTGGGGCCTTTGCAACTGTGACAGGTAAGTGGTATGTTATTGAGACCAGTTGGTGGTCAGAGAATTCCATTTTTGTTGTTTTGAAGTGGGAGATGTGGGGTTGGAATTTCGCCGGCATTAGAATAAGGTTGATGCAGGTCATGGACCTTAATTGGCCGTTGTGGACGTGGGGATGCATCATGTTTTCGAGCAGTGGGGCATGTCATGGCAGCGCATCCATTAACCCAAGGGTGGCTTTTAGAACGCGTAGTTCTACATGACCCTGTGGGGTGTGGGGTGAGGGCGGCCACCAGTCTGTTGGTGAGGTTAGCCAACAGTTCATGTCACCAACTAGAAAAGTATTGGGGGGTAGCAGGAGGGATTTGACCAACGAGAAAAATTTTCGACGCTCATGTGCACCATTTGGGGTGTAAATGTTGACAATTGTGTGTGCAACGTCAGCCCATGAGAAGGTGACAACGAGCACTTGGCCATCTAGGAATGTTTCTGAGGATGTGAATTTAAAAAAATTATTTTTCTGAATTAGCACCCCACAGTGCTTTGACCAAAAGGATAGGGATGGGAGGAGCATTGTTTTCCAAGCTTCCTCAGAACCTCGTGGACAGTGGGACTTCTGGATGGCCAGGATATCCACAGGTAAATTGTTTTGTAAAAAACTCAGTTTCCTAGCCCGGGATGGGGAGGCCTTGAGTCTGGCGATATTCAGCGTCCCTAGAGAAGGTTTCCCCCATCGCACCTTAGGTGCAAGGGGGTGGGCCCCCAGGCCCACCAGCCTCTTCAAGGTCCCCACGGGCTTTCACAGCAGCATGGGTGTTAGCAGCAACGCTATTGGGGTTTTTGTTAATTTTTGCAGAAAGAGTCACATTGGCTTTGGCCTTCACTTTTTGTTTTCCCGACGTCAGACAAATTTTTTGTGGTGCGGATAAGTTTGGTGCACCATCGAGCAGGGCAAAAAAAAATTTTCAGTTGGGATAGGTCTCAAGTCAGTTTCAACCAGAGCTTGGGTGCAACGATTGGGTGAGATCAAATCTCCCATCAGATCCTCAGATTGAGTGGCCTGCTCGGCATGGGCCTCCCAATCTGATTGGGTGATGGATTCCTGAGTTGCTTCCACCGCAAAGGTCTCCATGTCCTCCTGGCGTTGAGAGTGTGGGATGGTGGTGGTGGCCTTGGCCGCTTCCTTGGCTGCAGCCCTATGGGCCTGCTTGGACTTCTTCCACTCCTGCGGGGAGATGGGCTTTACCAATAGGTAACAGCCTTGTGCTCCCCACGGGAAAGCCTCCTTGGTGCTTGCGGTTGGTTTGTAGTGCGCCTTTCCGCTGGCCATGGCCACTGAGGGGTGCTCTTGGAATGTGACGCCCTCCTTGATGGGGCATGCATGCACCTTATGGCCGAATGCATCACAGTGGGTGCAAATGGGGGGCGCGCTGTCCACGGTTACCCAGAATGGGTGGGTGGTATGCCCTGCGATGTCAATAAAGGTGGAGTGCGGGATCTGGGTAGGTCCTTTGCGATCTCCTCAGTTGGGGTCAGAACTGCAATGGCTTTGTCGGTGCACAGGTGTGGCATCAGCATGAAATGTTGCATTTCAAAAGATTGTATTTCGCTGTATATGGCGAGACCATCTCTCAGGTGTTGCTCCAAAATGTCACATTTTACCGTAGTAGGCAAAAAGTCAAACGTGAGAAAAATTT